>JAOEHY010031036.1:0-58933 GCA_025447955.1 Psilopsiagon aurifrons
GAGCAGGAGCCGTGCCGGGACGGTTGGGAGTACAGCCGCGACGTCTACCGCTCCACCATCGTCACCGAGGTGCGCGGGGCGCAGGACCGGGGCTGCGGGGGGTTATCCTGGTGCCGGGTCTGTTCGTTTTTCCTTGTAAAAGTAGCCTCTAATCGCAGCGCATTTAGTGCGTGTGCGGCTGCTGCTGAATGGGCTTCATCTGGTACCTGTATAGTGGCTTGGAGCAGGGCTCGGTGCAGGGGTAGCGGGTGCGCCCCGCTGGTGGTTCCGAGAGGCCTCATTGGGCTCGGGACATCAAAAGGGTTTGGTTTTGTTGTGCACGATGCAGCAGGCGGGAAGCCCTGGCGTGATGCTGTGTCCAAGAGGACACTGAACTTTATCTGTTCGGCCCGCGATGCCTCTGCATTGACCGTGCCCGCTGCTTTGATGTCCCCATTCACCTGCAGGGGCAGGTCGTGTTCTCCTCTGCGCGTATGCACCCCAGGAGCCAAGCCTGCGGTCAGGGCAGGCAACACAGTTGAAGCTGTGCCAATGGTCCCTCTTATTTTATGGGAAAGCTGAAGGGATCCGCAGGTGCTGATTGACTTAAAGTGCAGAAGGAGATTTTGAGGAATACTTGAATTTCCAAACGTGTAGTTTGTTGGGGTTTGTTTGTTTCAAAAGGCTTATCAACCGTCTGTACAGTCCCATTGCCTGTTTGTGCCTGTGGGCAAGTTTTACAGAGCTGGAACTATAACTGCTGTTACTCCTTGCTTTGCAAAATGGGGTGTTTGGATAGTGATGGGTGTGAGTGTTTAATGAGCATAAGCATTAAGTACAGAGTACAGAAGGCTTCCTCAGAAGGACTGGGGTGAGGAAGGGAGTGTGGGAGAGGAGCTGTGGCAGCGCAGGGAATCATGGAACGGTGGCACTGGAGTTGTTGGAAACTTCCCTCTAACGTGCGCAGCAGCAGGGTCTTGAGTGGTGCCACAAGGCATCACCTCACCTATTTCTAAAGAGCTGCTCGAGAGGAAAGCTGCTCTGAATCTCTAGACCTGCTTCTTGCTGAGATGCGGTTGTGTGAGGCTGAGCCGCTCTTAGAGCAGCGTAAGGCAGTTGGCATCTTCTCGTGGCAGTCCCATTCACGGCTGAAATGCAGGTTTTGTTCCAGTGCCGTACTATAATGTTTCACTTGGCTTAGACGTGGTTTCAGCCAGTGCTTTGTCTCTGGAGCTTCTTCACTGAGCTTTGCCTTGATGTAGACTAAAGCATCCTGAGCTATCAGGGTATGTCCAGGAGTCCTATAATCTATGAGAAACAGGAGCTAACATCTTGCTGCGCCTCCTCTGCAGCTCTGGTTTTGGCAGATGTTCCGTGCCTGTGGGAGGTAATTCACTGCCCGGACATCGTGCACCGGGGCGGTTTTGGGTTGGTTTTTTTTCCCCCTTTATTAATGCCTCCGAGGGAGTTTTGCAAGAGCTGTGGCCTTTCACATACTTGCAGGTTTTTGGTGTTAAACTCGCTCCATTTCTGGGCTTGGTGCTGCTGCTTTCATGATTGACCAATCTTGTGTTTCGTTGCATATCTCGAACTCGTTGAATAATCATGAGGACCTTTGTCCCAGATTTCCACAGCCAAGGGAGGGGGAAGGGAGAGTTGGTTTAAAGAAAGCTTTTTGCTGAATCTCTCGTGACTCTGGATAAAGTCTGCGTTTACAGTTCTGCTTTTCAGAGATGTAAAACATTCAGCTCCCCCTCGCTTGAGGAGACACTTCCTTTTCTCACACAGACTAACAACAGAAGGTTGTTATTAGCCTGCCTGCAGTATGTAACCAGCTCCCATGTAACAAAGTCCCTTTCTGTCTTTTACTTCTTGAAATGCTGTAGCTCGGGGGATAAGAAAAGCTTTGTTTTGGTTCAAGGAGCCATCTGTGTCACTCTTATTCCTCCATAAGTCCCATAAAAAAGAATGTAGGAGTAATGAAAGTTCCTATGTGGTAATAAAAGAATAAACCCTGGGGTAATTAAGGGAAAAAGCTAACTTCTGCCAGACTGATCTGTTATGGCGCTATACTGAATAACTAGGAATAGAAGTGAACAATGGAGTTAAGAGCATGAGTGGACTAGAAATATGATATAAGGAGAAGACATTAGATGATACAGCAGTCAAAGCACTTTAGTCCGCATGGGAGTAATTCTAACATACTGAAACGTAAACAGGCACATTTTGTCTCATGTGTTCATCCTCTAAGATGTGTTGTGTTGTTCATCAGTTTGAAATCAGTTCAGGGCAGGAGGCATGCTCCGGGGCTGTGTGGCTTATGCCTGTTGCGCTCTTACAAGCTTCAGGGACCGGCTTTGGCAAAGGAAGGATGCACACAGTGGGAGTTGCCAAGAGTCCTGAGGCTTGACGCAGGGCTGGTGCTCTGTCCTGTATGGACATGCAGGGAGAGAAGGTTCTGGGCAGATCCGAGGGCCCAGCGGATTACATTCCCTGCGCACCAGGGATTCGGGTGCCTTGCTGTGCTGCCAGACCTGCTGGAGATCAGCAGGTTATGCCAGACCTTCAGGAAGGAAGTGGAGACGGCAGCGGTGACATCTGGAATGACAGAAATGAGCAGTGTGGTACAGCTGTGGAACTAGAGGTTTCCATGTTCGCCCTTTGGAAGGCAGAGGGATGTATTGTTTTGCTTTACCAAAATAACCCCGGGTCGTGGTAGGCATTGTCCTTTTTCTCCAGCCCCCTCAAAAATGTGATGTTTGAGGGATAGTGAAGTTTCTGCACTGGAGTTGTAAGATTTTCTTCACTTCCCTTCCTGTTCTATGCAGGTTTTCCCTCTGTAACAATTTAAAACAACAACAAGGGGAGTAATTGAGCAGAATGTACGTGTTGTACATACAAACTTCTGTTTGTATTTGGATAATGAGCTTTGATGACACATTTAGGGATTCTGAGTATTTGAAATATGCGAATGTTTTCTCAGAGGAAAGGGTGTTTAATAACACGCATAGCTCTCAAATAAGCAGAGTATGTTTATATAGGTATAAACCAGACCAGATTCTGAATCAGGCCTCCTGAGTACTCAGTTGTGAGGCTGCGAGATTGTTTTCCAGGAGCCTGCCTCTACTTGCAGGAGAAGCAAGTGGTAGGGGAGAGAGTACAGGAGATTGGATCGGCTTCAAAAACCTTGCTAGCGTGTTGACTTTACAAAGAAAATACTAGCACGTGGGACCATCCCTCTTCAGTTTTCAACTGTGCGTTATTCTCTGCTAGAGGAAGGCAGCTTAAAAAGAAATAAATAAAGGAGTGGGAGGACACCCGGTATTGTTGCTGTAAAAATTCCTGCTCCTATTGAGCTTTTCCTTTTATAACAGGGGTGTAACCGAGTGAGGCTCTTGAAGTTGTTGAATTTGTCACAGTTCATCTTTGTTCAGGGTTGTAGTAATGCTGTTGGGGAAGGGGGAGTGTTTCTGCAGTGGATCAGCTCTCTCTCATCTGAGAAACAGCCTTTTGTTAAATGAAGTCCTAAATTCTATTGGTGGTGGCCTTGCAACTACTTGTAACTTTCAAAACGTATTTGGTAGTGGTCTGTATTTGGTACCTATTTGTTCGCTGTGATGCTATTGCAAGGCCTGGCAATGTTTTGAGAACTCCTCTATAATTAGGCTTGCAATTTCCATGTTATGACACATTAAAAATATCAGGCAAATTTTATGCTTAGATAGAGTGGCGTCTTATTATTAGCAGCAAGAATTCTATTATTTCCTGCTTTGCCATCTTTTACAAGGTGATATAATTGCAGTGAAAGGGAAGCAGGATGAGGGAGCTGCATTGGTGTCTGGATGAGAGCCACTGTGGGATTTAGTGTTAGTAATTCATGAGGTGCCAGCTCTCCTTTCAAGGCATGGGGTGCTTTGCAAATGCAGTGGATGCAGAGCCTGCAAGCAGGAAATTGCTCTGTACCCCTTCAGGTTTTGAAGTGTCTGGAGGACATAGAGGAGCAGTATTTTTCACTCCTGGTACAGCAGTATCTCCAGCCAGGCTTGTGGCATCCTGTCTGCCTGAACTTGCCTTGCGGTTTTAGTGTGATGCTATTATTTTGGGCTGTGAATGTTGTTCACAGTTTTCAATTGAAAGAACTCAAAATATTTCATCTTGGAGTCTGCATTTTGATTGTGGTTTGTGTGGAAACTGCAGGGACGTTTTCTTTTTTGACAGAAGTTATATTGCTCTTCTGTTGTGTGTTGGAAAGGTGCAGGAAATGCTAATCTAGCCAGACTGATGCAGTTCTACAGCCACTGCTTAGTGTAATCCTAGCTGAACCTGCCATAATACTTCTTGTTCAGGTCTCCTACCAGTCCCCTCTTCCCACCCACCCTCACCAGCAGCAGTATCAGCCAGGAATCTTACGGGGGTGAGTATCCCACCACACATCTTGACAGTGCATAAGTAGTTATTGCTGGTAGGTGTGAGGATACTGACAGACATCACCCCAGCCTGGTCATTGTTCAGGAAGAAGCTTGCAGCGCAAGCTCTCCGAGTAAGAAGATAAGTTTAAACTGCAGCAGGGGGTGTCCCCTTCTAAAGTTGTAATAAAATGGAGTGAGGATGCTGTGTGCCATGCCCAGAGCCTTGAGTACCACCATTCAGCAGCTCAGTGCTTTGCAACAGCAGCAGCTGGTCTTTGAAATGAAGCTGAAGTGGTTTTCTCCTGTTTGGAGCCCCCGCATACCTTGCTGGTGTTAATCTTATCTCATTCACTGGGGCAAAGGCTGTCAGAGCTGGCAGGTCAACTCAAAGGCTACTAAGAAATGAAAAAAGCACATGATTTTAGAGCACTGGGTCATGCTATACCGTGTCCAAACAGTACTGCCAGCAGCAGGATTCAATCAGTAACTACTGGGACACTCGCTGTTTGTGATGCTGGTCTTCTATCAGTGATGCTTCAGTGGCTTCTTGGGCAACATAGAGCTGAGGGAAGGCTACGGTTGTGGAATGGTTCTGGAAGGCTGATGCCACCATCACTGACAAGCAATAGTGCAGGCCTTGTTGGTGAGTTATTAAAAAGTTGAAGACTTCAACATTCATTTACTGTGGCAAGGGGTAACACACCCTAAAATCCCCTTGTTCTGATGGTTGTGTATCTGTGGAGTCTTAAAACTGGTGTTGCACAACCAAGGCAGTTTTTCCTTGGGAATTTGGTATTGAAGTTCGCTTTGGTGCCTGGTTCAAGTGATCTTCAGCATAACAGCTCCTAATATTGCTTTAATAGGGTGGAGAGGAAAACAAGCTGGTAATCATTGCCACATATAAAAGACCACTATGCTCCCACCTGCCAATGCAAGGAGCTTTTGGCAGAACAGTGCAAAACATTTTACTACCATGAACTCTTCCAAGCAGCTCTCTGCCTCAGTGGTGGGAAGAAGGTGTTTGTTAATGGGCACAAGCACATCAGTGTCTGGAAAGCCAAGTGGGCCACAGCCTCATGCCAAAGTACAGGGTGATGCCAACTCACAAGTACAGGGTGGTCAGCTGGAAAATAATGACTTATTTAGTAATGACTATAAATCACTGAGCTAGTTTGGCTAGGTAGATTTTAGTTCTGTGTTTGAAGATGACTGGCTCCAATAGCTGGTGCAAAGGTGGTTCTTTGTGAGTAGGCAAGGACTTGTATTCATGGTATTTGGTTTCCTGGTAAGTGTCAGCATGTGCAGGCTTGTGATAACCACTGGAACCTTTGGCCTATATGAATTTGATACTGATCATTCACTGTGTAGTTCCAAGATGCCAGATCCTTTTTACTGAAGCTTCCTGGCTGGATTAGCCTCTGTTGTCATCATGGAATTGCTCACACGTTCTTTAGTCTGTAATGAAGTACAGCTTTTATGGAATAAATACAGAGTTAATTATAAATGTTAATTGCCGGTTTTAATCCAGATGATATTGATAACTACAGCAAGTTAAATCCCTTATGTGAGTGCTATGAATTTGTCATTAGAAAGCCACGGTTCTGGCAGGAGCTTCTGTAATGATGTATAATTGATGGTGTTGTAGGGTTTATTGGAGCAGTTCATGGAAGGCTGGTGCCTGTGCCTGAGGTGGTGGGAGGCTGGAATGCTTTGGGGAGTAAGTGCAAGAATAATTGAGGATTATGAAGTATGGAATAAAGAGAGATTTTTCAGACATAGCAGCCCAGCATCCCTTCCCATTGCTTTCATGGAGCTGCATCTCTGCAGCAGGTTACTCATTCCTCTTGTGGAGGTTTTCTGTCCGAAGGGCCCATTTTCATCCAGGCTCAGCCAAGGTGTTTTGAAGGAAGGGGGTATCTTGTTTACCAGAAGACTTTCATGTTCTCTCTCCCTGCAGTGGAATCTCGTGTGTGACAACGACTGGAAGGGACCTCTCAGCACCTCCCTGTTCTTTGTGGGCGTCCTGCTCGGATCGTTCATATCGGGACAGCTCTCAGACAAGTAAAGTATATACACCAGAGCTGCTGGCTGTTTGATGCTGTTTTGTAAGCAATTCTGTATGTGAAGCTTCCTGTATCTGTCTGCAACTGCTAACACATCTTTGTTCCGTGACTGTCTAATCTGAATGTATAGGAATGTATAGTGTATAGGGAACACGTCCTGAACCAGAACAGAATGGTGCGAAGATTGTTAGTGGGAGTTATCTTTATCTGTTTATTTTTCAGCAGAACCACTTCTGCAGCGCACTGATTTTATGCCAGGAGCAGGGGTAGCAGACAAGTTTTATCTGGAAAAATCAGATTAGGGATATTCTCTTCTAATTACTTTGGACCATGATCAGAAAGATTCCTGAGGCTTTTTTTCCCCTTTTTGAGGTCAAATTTGAAACTCTTTGTGTAAACACCCATAGCTTCTTTCTTCGTCATCAAATGCAGCATCTAAATTCGATGATCTGCATGTGTGGAAGCTCAAAGCATGACTGCTGCTCGGCTGCACTCCAGCGAAGCGAGGCTTTCTTGTCAGTCAGTACAAACCTTAATGAATTAGAAGAAACCATTAATTTTTGTGGTGTTAAAAGTTGTCTGGTTTGTTTTTTAAAGCGCTGTTTTCCCAATTCTCTCCCTGGGATTTGCTGTGCAGTACACTGTGTGCTGTCTTCCTGATTGCCAGAGAACAGTATGTGGTCCTCTGACTTGCTGATTCGCTTGCAGGGTTTATATTTCTTTGAAGCACAATCGCTGTGCCGTGAGTCTTGTAGCATCGTTCAGGGCTGTTGCGTGGTTGCCTGCTCATCAGGTTGGACTGACCTTGAGCTTGGAGGCAGTGATCCTTGAAAACCAAGCAGCTCTCCTGGACTTCTCTCCAGGGCAATATGGCATGGATTTTTCCAAGCAGATCCCTGATGAGGCCAGTGTTCACTGCCCCAGTGATCCTCCCTTCTGCCTTGTTTCTCCCCTCCTGATCCTGCACTTCACCATCACACAGCCATGGCAGCTTCCAACCCTTACAGCCCCAAACAGTTCGCGAGCTTGCAGTCCAGCAGTGTCTCCTTTTGTCAGCTCCTAAGTCATCTGCATTAGGAAGTTATTATGAATGCATGCCAGAAACTTCCTGGGTCATGTCCTTCAACTCCCCCATGATGGCCAATTCCTTTGAACACATGGCTTCCTGGGGTTGTCTGCAGTTGGCCTCCTTCTTGCTGATCAGGTGGACTGCAGTGGACACCCACAGCAGTGCCAGTGTTGGACTACCTGCTAATCCTGACCCATAAGCTCTCAACTGGCTCTTCATCCATCCCCAGACAGAGTTCTGTGCCTTCTGGCTGCTCTTGCATTTCCATTCTTCTCTATGAGGTGTCTCCCACCCATTCATCCTGGTGCTGCTGCAGGCCTTGGGTGCTTCGTTCAAAAGAGCTCCCAGCCCTTTGTCTGCTGTAAGGATGCCAAGTGTCTTACATGGTAACTGCCCAACAGGTGAATCAGCAGCAGTTCTGGTGCCAAAAGCCATGAGCTTCCCACTTTCACAGTCACAGGAGTCTCCTCTTGCAGGTCCTTCATGTGGTGACACAGCTCCTCAGCAGGCACAGTCAAGGAGACCATCGGTGCAGCTCATCCAGTTATTCTCACAGGACATTGGCATTGACTCCTACAACAGCTTGATGGGTTGGGTTGAGTTTAATTTCCTTTTTTCTTTAATACTTCATCAGTAGAACTACTGGAGTCCCTTATGTTGGCTCATTGTTTTACCAAGAGGAACGAAGATTGCATCATGGGGTCACTCTACTGGTAACACACCTCAGGTTCATCTCTCCTTCAGAAGCTTTCCGTGTGTTTTAACATGCTGCTCTGTGTCGTGAGCTGTGCACTCCTTAGAAAAGGAGCATCTCATACTCCTTCATTCTAAATAATTTGATGATTTTATTCCCTGGTCATACTACCAGTAAATAAAAAATAGTGTCCCAGCATATACTTAAAGGCAACTGAAGCAGCAGCCCTTGGAATACTACTTTTTCTTGGCCAGAGGTTGTTTTAATGTATTTAGAGCAGTTGTGCCTGTGTCATGTTTTCTGAATCTCTGCTTTCTGCAGATGTTTTGTATCTCCCTGAGAATCCATATGAGTAATCTTATTTTTCTGTGGCTGAAGATTTCATTTGTGCTGTTGTGTAATAATCTCTTCTTTCTTTAATCTGTCTGTGGAAGGTTTGGCAGGAAGAAAGTGCTGTTTGCAACTCTGGCCATGCAGACTGTCTTCAGCTTCATACAGGTCTTCTCTACCAACTGGGAGATGTTTTCAGTGTTATTCATGCTGGTCGGCATGGGACAGATCTCCAACTACGTGGCAGCGTTTGTTCTTGGTATGTAAGTCCTGCTGGGCTCAGCATGTGTTCTCGTGTTTTGTGCTTTTCCTGCTTGTTGTGGTTTAAGCCCATCAGTAACTTATGCAGTTTGCTCACTCCCTCCCCCCTCTTTCTTCTCCCCAGCTCCCAGGGGGATGGGGAGGAGAGTGGGAAGAATGTAACTCCCACAGGTTGAGATAGGAACAGTCCAGTAACTGAGGTGTAACGCAAACCACTGCTGCTACCACCAATAATAATAATGATAAGGGAAACAACAAGGGAAGAGAATACAACTGCTCACCACCGATACCAAGCCTGACCCAGCAGCGAATCCCCTCTTCCAAGTCTTTGCCCTTAGTTTTTACATCCTGGGCATGACGTGCTGTGGTACAGAATACCTCTTTGGTCAGTTTGGGTCAGGTCTCCTGTCTCTGCTTCCTCCCGGCTTCCCCTCCTCCCTGGCAGAGCACGAGGCTCAGAAAGTCCTTGATTAGACCAAACATTACTGAGCAACAACTGAAACCATCAGTGTTATCAGCGCTGTTCCCAGGCTGAAAGACAAAACCACAGCACTGCACCAGCTCCTGAGAAGGAGAAAAATGACTGCTACTGCTGAACCCAGGACACTGCTCCTTTGCAGTACTGCCTTAGGGTTGATTTGTTTGCCTGGCAGCGCTGTTAAGACTGTCCTCAGGACGTGTGGATAACTTCTTCTCTCCTTGGAAGTTTCCAGTCGATAGAGGTACAATCTGAATTAATTCTGTGGCTTACCATGCTAAAAAGGCAAAAAATCTATTATTTGGAGCAAAGTCTATCTTCAGTTGGAGAGATGAGACACATAAGATGTGAATTCGCAGGGATTTCTGTTGTCTGTTTTCGAGGCCTGAGTGCTCTTTTTGTTTAAAATACGTGTACATCAAAAGATTGCAAAGCTTTTGTGGCTAATAACAAAATAGTCTTTCAGAAGGTGATGTAAGTCAGGGACCGAATTCACGCAACTCTGAATTATTCCATAAAGAAGCCGTTTTCTCTCCATGAGCTGGAGATGACCCTGTAGACATCAAGCTGAGGTTAACTATTGTGAATGTTTTGCAGTGTGTCAGTGGGTTTAGTTCCTCGAGTGACATGTGAGATTCTGAGAAGATAAAAACAGAGAAGTATTAGCTACGGTGAGCCACAGAAACACTTTATGGCCCAGTTCTCTTCCTGTTTTATATATTATTACCTGGGTTGATCACTGTGTGAAGCAGATCTATGGTGCCTCTAAAACCGGACAGCACACTATAGCCATCCCATATAGTGTATTTCCAAGCCAGTTATTAGAGGTGGGTTTGGTACGTTATGCGATTGCTGTTAAGTTAAATACTGCCCTTGCCTCTGCTGTTTTGAACAGGCACAGAAATCCTTGGCAAGTCAATCCGGGTGCTGTTCTGCACGCTGGGCGTCTGCATATTCTATGCATTAGGCTACATGTTGCTGCCACTGTTTGCGTACTTCATCAGGGACTGGCGGATGCTGCTGCTGGCGCTCACTTTACCTGGGCTGCTCTGCATCCCGCTCTGGTGGTGAGTATAAATTAAAAGACTTCAGTCTTTTAACAGGTCCTGTCTGCAGGTTTCTACGGGCCAGACTCCAGCCAGCCTTTACCAGTGAAATTCAGGAATGGGCAGGTGAAGAATGGACATTGTGTCCTTTACTCTTCCCAGCTGCAAGTCCATAGCTTTGCGGGTGATGTGACTCATGCCTGAGAAGCCTGTTCTTCGTTTTCTGTAGGCTTTTATGAAATGAAGTAGTGCACATACATAGAAAATAGAGAAAAAGTCAGTAATGCTTATCCTTCTGCACCACCTGAAGTGCATGAGTAGGCCTGAGCTAAGCACAGAAGGAGAAAGCAGTTGTTGTGGGAAGCTGGGCAATGCTCGGGTGGTGTAGATACGGCAAGCTGCAAATCAGTACTTGTGCATCTGGCACTTCCGTGTTTTCCTCCGTAATCAAATACTGCTTTTAGGTGGCATGTAACGTTCAAATAGTCCACACGGTGGTGGTGTTTCCTCACTAGCATTTGTAGTTCCCTCCAGTTTCTCATGGACTTGAGTGAGTGGTGATTTGTGCTTTCTGACTTGTCTTTATGTGACGGTATTTACAGTTACTAATTTTACATGTGTTATCCTTCAAGGATGCACCTCTTAACATAAGGAATGCTACTTGTGGAGTCACGTTTCTGAATTCCTTTAACTGTTTCCCAGACTCTAAAGGTTTTGATTGCTCTTTTTTTCTCTGAGTCATTGCTCATTTCTTTAGTACTTCAAAAACCCACCGACACATTTTGGTCTGTTCTTGTCCTGCAAGTCTCCTCTTGTAAGCCTGATTTCTGTTGTCATTGCTCAAATTTCTGCAAGATGTGGCAGGTTTTGAGATCTTCATGCCTGGAACAATGTAGACTGATACCTACAGCAGTGCTTGTGACTCTGAACCTTTTATGCAGGGTCATTCCGGAGTCTCCTCGGTGGCTGATATCCCAGGGAAGGTTTCAGGAAGCAGAAGACATCATCCGAAAGGCTGCAAAAACTAATGGCATTACAGCTCCAGATGTGATACTTCACCCAAGTGATGTAAGATTGATTTAGCATCCATTGGACCCATTAATGACCATGTGAAGTGATTGGTATCCAGACATCTGAATTGAGTTATGCCTGCAGTGTTGTTGCATACTTCTCAGATGAATAAAAGGTCATCCTTCTCCTGAAAAGCAGAATACCCTTTCCTGCTTCATTAAGATTTGCAAAGCCCTTGCTGTCTCATTCCCATGGGAATGCCAGCATATATTCTTTTTGATTCAGTTTACAGCCACTTTTTCCCTTTTAAACTCCAGGTTTTGGGGGTAGGTAATGAATTTGAGGTACCTATTGCTTTGTGATCTGAATACTGGGGCTGAACAGATTTTGTTCTTGCACATTCTGATATAGTTCTGTAAATCTGAACACAAGACTAATCCTGATGAGTGGCACTGGAATTAATGTAATTTTAATTCCTATTCCATTCCAATTTTTACTCCATGCTAAGGAAAGCAAAACTTGAGCCCTGTTAGAGTGGAGTAGGTAGCAGTATCTTTTCTTCTCACCTGTTTCTTACAACATGTTCTTGTTTCCTGTAGTTATCTCCCCTTTGTCTGATCTGTTTGGTGACCTTAAAGTGTAAAAGCAGTTCCACACTCATTCAGACATGACCTCCAAAGGTCAAACAGACTGTTTGCATAATCCAGGAGAATGGCACCTTTCTAGGCAGATGTGTAGAACCTGTCTGGGCAATTGCCCAGTTGTGTTCTGGTTGACAGTTGATATTATCTTGTAATCTATGTGACAATCCCTTGTATGCTCAGTTGCTTTTCAGGGCCTCTGTCCCAGGCTAAGGCAGATGGTTACCCATTAAGTTTCTGAGTGTTTGCTGTTGACATTGAAAAGGCTTTGCTTGGGTTGAAGTTAACTGAGGAGCAAACAAACTGCTTGTCCAGACTTATTTGTAGATAGCAGTACAGACATCCTGGCCTTGCTGGGACAGAGGGAGAATGCCAGGACAACCCAGACCTTCTGAGGAGAGCTTTTTCCCTGGATAGTCATCAGGACATGGGTTTTTTTTCCTTTTCTTATTCCTCTTTTCATGCTGTAGCCATGAAAACTCACCCATTGTGAGTGGCAAGAGAACAGAAAATTAGCTCTGGCTGCAACATCTGCTTAAGGTCACTGTGCTTGGAATCCTCTATCTCCTGTTCCTAGAAAGAAACATTGATTTGTTTGCCCTCTAAGAATGGGCTTAGATTGCAAAGCAGCAGAAGGCAGGGGCAAGGAAACACTGGACAAGGGGAAAGGCTGACTTCTGCAGCAGTTCGGGCTGGCGTTCTTGGTGCTTGTTTACAGATAAATCATTGCACATTAACTTTAAGAAGCGCAGATTAACATTCTGGCACTCAAAGGCAAATGAGCTTGATGAGCAGGCAGTTTAAATGTTTAAATGCAAAACTCCTGCCCATCTTTTTCCTTTTCAAGGTAACAGTAATGCCGTGGTCAAAAAAATCAGTGCAGAGCTTCTCACCATCAGTGGTCTGTTTGCCCTGTTCTCATGTCTGCTTTCTGCAGAGCTGTGAAGCAGGAGGCTCACCGCTTCTTGAGTTTTCAGGAAGCTTATTCCCACTGCAGAGAGGTTCTCAGGAATCTGACTGGCTCTCAGCCCTCCTGCCTTTGGAACGTGAGTTCTTTGGAACTCTCCTCCTTTGGAGGAGCAAACCCAGCTCCTGTTTGGCATCTTCCTCAGTCCGGGGCAGCCGGGGAGCAGCACCTGCAGCATTCAGGCTCCCCAGATTTCAGAACCCCTTAGGATCCTGCAGGTGACTGATTGCAAACAAGCTGCAGAGCACAGATAGAGGCTGCTTGATTGCATTACCCCCTATGGGGGGGGGATACAAGCGTTTAGGTTACAGGTTTCATTTCAAACCATTGTTTTGCCCTTCCTGCTCTTCTCTTAGCTTCTTATTCTAGCCTGTCCTGTCAGGGATTGTGTTGTCTGCTTATCGAGCTCCTAAAAGCCATGGTCATTTTTTTCCTCATCAGCTGTGGCTGAATTTTGCTGTTCCCGGTTTTGTTTTGTGGTTGGTTTGTTTGGGGTTTTTTTCCTCCTTTTTTTGTTTCCTGTTTGCTGGTCTCTTGGCAATAAATAGTGGCAAAACTGGAGAGTGCTTAGGAAAGATCATGTGATTTATGAGAAGGGCTGGGAGCTGCAGAGCTGACTGAAGCTGCCTGGTGGGAGGTTTGGCTTCAGGCAGAGGGAAAGCTATCAAACATGAAGAACTTTGCTTTCCCTAGACAACGAAGGTTTTTGAGGGCAAATACACTGCAATTGGGTGTGCACAAGCATTCAGACCTGCTGGTTTACCCTCCAGGTCAGAACAAAATAGCACTCAAAGCATTTTCACCTGACTGCAGGAATTACATAAACTTCATGTTCCCATTAGCTCAGATGCAGTTTACAAGACATGGAGAAGATAATGTATGATTTGAGTTGAGGGACAAGACATAAGGCCTCAAATCAGTGTCCTGCAATCACCCTGTCAAAAGAAACATCACTAACTGAATATGGAAGAGAGGTTGATGAGGAATTAAGTTAAACTAGTGGTTGCTTTTGTCTCTTTATTGGTATGTGGTGTCCTGCAATGCATCCAGCTACTGCTGCTGAACCAGCCTGATGTTTTAGGGGAAAAAGGTATTGTAAGCTGAACTAATAGAGAAGAGGATGGTATGTTAGACCAGGTGGAAAGAGTGGAGAAAAGTTTAAGTTGAGAGTAATTGTACTTTACTGTAGCTACAACCACAGTTCATTCCTATTGGCAACTTATTTGCACATCCCATGAAGAAGTACACAGTGCTAACAAAAGGCAATTCAGTCTTTAAGTATATTGAAATTTAGTTTGATATCCTCAGGTCATGCTGACTTAAAAAATCAAGGGAGGAAGTGATCTCTGTGTACAGTTTGTTGTGCTTGCACTTAATAGAGAAGTCTGTCAGGCAAGAGTGAGTCTTCTAGTTGTGGAAAGAGAAGTCTTCAATATTGTGAGGTGTTGGCTTGTCAGCTTACCATTCAAAAGTGCCAATATACTTCAGTATTTCCTTTCTTCATTTTAATTCTGAGACGGAGAAAGTGCTAAGGATGCTCAGGTGGATGCGTGGGTTTTTTCTTGTTAATGTTTTTGCTGTGAGACTGTTAAAGGTACCATCAAGCTGATGAGTGAGCAGCTGTGATAAATCCTGAAAATATACCACCTTTTGTGGTAGCAAACTGTGACCTTGCTCAAAAGCTGTGATTCTTCCTCTGCTTTATCACAGTTGATAGTTTAAATCAATGGAACTTGTCTCCTTAAATCACCTTTTATATATTCTGAAAAGCCTGTGCCTGTTCCTTCTAGTTAAGAGTCTGAATCGAGGGAGGCTAAAAAGGCCTTAAATTCTTTCCATCTTTACAATCTTATTCAGCACCAAACTTGTTCACATGCTTTGTGGACAAGTATCTTTGCGTTGCTTACCTGGAAGTGGTTTTATGTTGAGGAGCTAGAGAATATAAGCTATTCTTTGCTTATATTCTTAGATGATCATCTCAAAACCAGGCTAGATAATGGTGAGGACTCTTCAACTCATTAGCCAGTTTGTCTCAGTTTAAATACATTACTGTTGATGCAGCATGAGGAGTCATTTACTGAATCTGCCCTGCTGCAGTTTAATCCTGTTATTTCTTGCCTGGTCCTCCTGGTCCACTGCAGACAGTTTATCGCTTTGTTTGCTGGTAAAGACCGTTCTTGGTCTTTGGTCTTCCAGCCCTAAATAAACCCTCTGCTTTTACAGATCATGTTTTTCAAACGTATTCTCATCCTTTTTGCTCTCTCCCTGTCAGGGTGCAGTGATTTGCATGATCCTCAAGGTGCAGTGCTCAAAACTGGATGTAAGACCCTGCCAGCAGTGATGTATAAATCATGAACTAATGCTTTATAATTCAAGTACTAAAGTAACAATAAGCAGTTGCTTTGTGGAGCCTCAGGCAGAAGAAATCCTTACTAATGTCTGCCTAACTTTTAAGTGTCTTTACATGAGGGAGGAGCAAGTACTTTCACAGGTAGTTGGCTCTTATGGCTTATATGAGTTTGGCTAAAAGTGAGGCACCTGTTCCAGCCCTGCAGCATATGCTATGGGAGGGCATTACTTGCACAGTAATTCTGCTAGCAGGAAGTTAATGATCCCATGTTTGGTTTTGTTATTTCCAGCTGCAAGACCTGGATTCCCAGAAGCAGCAGACGTACACCATTTTGGATCTAATGAGAACCCGAAATATCCTCACTATCACGATTATGTCCGTGATTATTTGGTAAGCAAGCGTGGTTCAGGAGTATATAAGCACAAAAGCAGCAAACCAGTTAAAACCTGCTCTTTGAACACAAAGGTATTCTGAAAAGATTCATACAAAACGAGCTCAAAAGCCAACAGCCTGCTGGCTGAAGCAACAGAAATCTGGTTATGGAGGCTCTTAATCTCAGTAACGGTCTAGAAACGCATCTGGATTGTTACTTCTTTCTGAAGCAGTCAGGCATATCCTGAACTGAGCCAGAATCGGATCAGCTGGTGATGATGTGTGGGAATCCTGCCTTATATTGGGCCTTGGGGAATGCTTTTCTGACTGTAACAAAATCTTCAAAGAGGAGTAAGTCATGCCCTGTCCTCCAGTCGGAGAACTTCAGGGATCTGAACGCATCCGTGCTTGACTTAGGCGGATAATCTTCCCATCACTTTTGTATTGTCTTTTAAAGGGATTTAAGTTGTCTCTTGAAGTTTTAATCTAGGCTTTCCTCTGGCTGCTCTGTCTCCCTGCCATCTTCAGCTGGGTTTTGCACTAGCTGAAGCCATACTTTGATTAAACAGTTGTCATTCGCCTTTACTGGAGATCTCAGTGAAGCTATAATTGCTCAGAGAAATCAGAGAGGGTAACTTACAGCCTGACAGAGGCTATAAAAGTGAGGTTTAATAAGTGCATGTGCATACAGTGTCCTAACCAAGAAGGTCTCTCAAGTGTTTTGGGGCTAACGAAGTTTATTTGCTGCCTTTTTAACAATGTTCCTGTGCTTTAGTGGGGCAAAGCTTTAGAGGTCAGTTCACTGAGCTGCCAGCACGTACGAGCTGATGTGGCTTTTTGGGTCAAAGGATGACTTGGCTAATATTTAAACCAGATTCCAGTGCCCATCACCAAGAATATCAGTTCAGTTTCCATATAGTCTGTGTTTTGAGCCAAAAGAGCTCCTAAAAGAAGCTCTGTAAAAGAGGGTAGTTGCAGGTAGCAGTATCACCTTTACATATTGCCAAGTGTTTTGTTAATTTTGAGTAAGTAGCAACCTTTACACTAATCCCTTTGCTGGGTTTGCATCAGGGAGGAGGAAGTTTGGCTTCTTCTCACCCTGGGATGTGTAAATACCTCTAACGTTTTTCTACAAAATGTATACTGTGTCAAGATCTGCCAATGTGATAAACTGAGACAAACTGCTACCACAAGTGAGTTCCAGCAAGCGCAGCTTATTGTGTATAGAAGTAACTCCTAGGAGCACAGTGTTGTGGAAAACACTGAGTAACTACTTCCGAGAAGAATAGCTGTAGCTGGCAGAGCACACTCAGTGGGGGGTCACCCTCAGCTGTATGACTTCATACTTTCCCAGGTACAATGCAACTTATTTTAAGCAGTTGGACCATGAAGGCTCTTCCATGTGAAGTGAGGCAGAGGAAGAACTAATCTTTTGTCAGTTACTCACGTTGTGCTGTGCAGTGATTTTACTCCAGTTCCGTTCAACGCAGATACTGAAGGAGATGGAAGTGCCGAGAGCTTTGTACCCACCATTGCACCTGGACAAGTCCTGAGCCAGTGCCCATGATTTCCTTGTTTACTGTGTGTTGCTGGTGAAGCATGACCTTGTCTTCCCAGCATCTCCCAAGACATGACAGGATTTGTCTCTGAGGCCACTTGTATGTTTCCGTTGATCGTGTGGGAGCCAGCTGTCATCTGGCAGCAGCACAATTAAGGTAGCAGTGTTCCTGGCCCCCAGGCTCTGTCCTGCTGCACTGAGCAGCCCAGGCACTGAGCCATGCAGATGTGGCTTGGATGCTGCCCAGCCAGCCTGGGGCATGGCAGAGAGAATCCCAGATTGTTTGGGTCTGCTATGATGGCATATTCCTTCTCTCTCACTTTATACACAAAGCATGGAGGGTAACAACCCAGAGACAGTGTTCTTCACCAAGAGCTGCCTGGTAAACGTAATGAAGAGCTATGGTACACCACAGCAGCAGTAAAATTCAGTAGTCCAGACTTTCAGTTTAAGACTATGACTGCTAGTAATGGAAATGGCTATATCCCCGCATTAGCAATGATCATCGCTTCTCTCCCAGGGTATGGGATATATGATATTAATATGTACAGGAATTAATGAGAAGTAGTCACACCCTCTCCATCATCACAGTAAGCAGAGACAAATGAGATATCTAAAAGTGACAAGTGCCCAGAGCTTCCTTGCAGGGTCTGAACGAGAGTGGGATGAGCAGTTGCACAGTCATGCGATGGCGTCAGAAAAGACGTATGACCTCTCTAGCACCTACGACCGTGGGCTCATAGACCTGTGCCTCAGCAAGGCTAGCACCAGCTCTGGAGTTACCTCATTGTGGTAATGCTGAATAGGGTATTTTTAATCTTTTAAAATATATTTTATTCTTTGAATTCAGGAGCAACTTGAAAGATAAAAAGCATCAGCAGTGTTAAATTACTGTCTTGCTCTTTCTGAAGTTGGCACTTGAGCTGCTTCAGAGGTGAAAGAATCTGGCACATGCTGAATTTGCCTTCTGGAGTGGTGTCTGTGCTTTCCAGATGTAACAGAGGTTCACAGCAGCCTCAGGAATAAGAGAAATTAGTCTGATCCGCTTATTCTGCTTCTTTCAGGATGATAATCTCTGTTGGTTATTTTGGACTGTCTCTTGACACACCTAACCTGCATGGAGATGTCTATGTGAACTGCTTCCTCTCGGCAGTGATTGAAGTTCCAGCCTACATTATTTCTTGGCTGCTGCTCCGAAATCTCCCGCGACGGTACTCAATGGCTGCTGCGTTATTCTTGGGAGGCTGTGTTCTTCTCTTCATTCAGCTCGTGCCTTCACGTATGGAATCGTTAGTTGATCTCAAATATGTATGATAGGTGAAGTGCAGTACCTGCACTGGGCAGATGTGGAGGAAAAGTGTCCCGAGGGGACTAAATACAGATGTTCATTTCCTGTCTTTGTCCCTTGGTTCTCCGTGCTGCTGCACAAGGAGCTCACACAACATGTCAATTCAAATACAGTTTGAAAGGTGGGTCGTTGGCTCTGTGGTCTGTTGGGATTGGCATTGTAGTCCAGATTTGCCTTTCATGCACATCCCTCACAGGGTGCCGTAGTATGTTCCAAGTGTAGAACCAGGACTAGACAAACCAGACTTTGATAGGAGGTTAACAAGGGGCTGCAGAACTTACTTCTCAAGCAGCTGTCAATGACTGTCTCCTTATGGCTTGTTTCAAGAGTTACATTCAGGGGAGTCATTGTGGAAGCATTTTTGCTTGGCAGAGATGCTTGTACTGAATTGGTGTCAATAATTAAGATAATGTTTTGCAGCTGGAAAGGAGGACAAAATAACATGTATTGGATATCAAACCATATGTATCTTGAGGACAGATTAATAGGGTTATGGACTCATTTCTGATAACGGTATGGAATATGGTGAGGGTTGTTGTTGCTTAGCACTTGTTTACAAATCAAAGTATAAACAAGAGAATGCGCAAGAGCTGCCTTGCTTATGTTATACAGGTAATAGATGTGTTGTGAATCAATTGCACACTGATACAATCTGTTTTCGTTTTCAACTCTGTCCCAGTTAAGTCAGCCCAGCTTCCTATAATTCAATTATTGACTTCCACCTAAGAATGTTAGTGAGAAACCAGAGCAGGAAACCAAAAATAACTTCTTTCAAATGTTTAACTCAGTTCACTTCATTAAAAAGAGATAGAGAGCAATAGCAGGGATCTGAAATCTGAGAGGACCTCTCCCATTCTTTCTCTGTTCTCCTTATTCTTTGCTTGGCAGGAGGCCCCATGCCTAAGAGGAAATTAATATGTGTTGAGTCCTAAGAATTAAAACATAAAAACGTTGCCCGTGCTTGTAGAGATGCACAGGGGAAAAAGATGCCAAACACTGGGATGAATCAGGCAGGAGTTACACCAACACAATGGGGTTGAAAGATGCCATGAATTGTCAGAGCTTTGTTGATGTCTTTACTGTGTTTTGATTTCAGATATTCGTGCACTATCTATTCTGCTGGTGATGCTGGGGAAATTTGGGATCACATCTGCCTTTTCAATAGTTTACGTTTACACGGCTGAGCTCTACCCAACAGTAGTGAGAAACATGGGAGTTGGAGCAAGTTCCATGGCCTCTAGACTGGGCAGCATCCTTTCGCCTTACTTCGTTTACCTCGGTAAGTAATCTCCTGGGGGGGGGAGGAGATGCTGGTGAATGGAAAGCGATACTTTCTACCCTCATCAGTAGCAGGTCATTGGGCTTTTCTGCTGTTTAACAGATGCTTTGAAGACTCACAATCTGATCGACTGAACAGGGACAGCTCTTTTCAGCTGTTGTTTCCTGGTCTCTTGAGTTCCTTAACCCACATTTATAACAACAGTGCTTTGAAAACCAGACTATGAGGGGGGCTGGTTGATTTGTTCTCTGCTAAAGGCATAAGTCTTGCATGAATAAAGCCCTGTACCTAGGTACAAACATTATCAGAGACTTGGAACTGGTACTAGCTTCTTGCTTGTTTGGTTTCTGCTAGGTGCCTATGACCGATTCCTGCCTTACATCTTGATGGGCAGTCTGACTGTGCTATCAGGAATTCTGACTTTATTTCTGCCAGAAAGCTATGGAATGCCTCTTCCAGACACCATTGATCAAATGCTGTTGGTGAAAGGGTAAGCGTCACCATGTCATCTTCTGATCTTAACGCATCTGTTCTCTATATGGAGAAGAGGAATAGACTCCTTAAGTATTGCCATATTCCTCTTCTCAGGTGTGTGTTTTTTGGACAGCTGAGCTCCAAATTTGTCTTTTACTCTGAAGGCTGAATAGAAGTCAATGAATGCATTTAAATGTATTGCTTTATAAAGGTATAGGGCTACTTTGTGGGTTGTAATCTATCTTCCTAGGTTCTAAAAGTACTGGGAAAGGGCTGAACTCTTCCAGTTCAGTTAAATTGACCTAAAAATGCATTGAGAGCCTTTGGTCTTTTGCCTCTGCTCTGCTCTGAAGGTGGCACATGAGCATACACTGATGTAGGAAAGGGATCTGTCCGACTGAAGCCAGAGGATGTTGAAATCAGGAGGCTGTAATATCAAATAGTGCTCAGAGTATCAAAGACTTTTTTTCCTGTGTTCCCCATCTACTTTTTAAGTGATTTTTCTTTCTTTTTTTCTGTATTTCCTTTCTTTTTTTTCCCAGGTTAGAATACAGACCTGCCTCTAGAAACAAAAGGGATTCCAAGGAGGAAGAGGAAAATCCAGAGATCTTTAAAAGCACAGCTTTCTGATGGAAATCCTGTGTACTTCCCTGGTGGACTGAAATTTAAATGGACTTTTTCTTCTAAAATGCATTCTAGAAAGGGCTAGTGGCAACACTTCCTGTAATTTTAACCTTATTTATTAAACACTGTGTTCCATACATTCTCTTTTTATATGAGCAGAAGTAGTGTATAGCCTTCAGTGAGGTTTGTCAGCCACAGCTGGTTTAATAGAGCAGTACCATGAGCAGCATCTGAGCAATCCTGTGTAACTTTAAGTGTGTAGTTCAGCTGAAAGATACTTGAAAAGGAGTTCAAGGGCTGGCAGGTACCTGGATCCCTCAGTGAACCTTCCCCACAGCTAATGCACATCAAGTCAAAATTGCCAGACAAAGCTGCTGATTGGGTTTGATTCCTGAACTTCTGCCTCTGGGCAGGAAACTTATTTATTAAGTGGAGGTGATGAGAACATGCCCCTCAAATGACTTTGCACACACTGAGTTTGTTACCAAATTCAGGAAGGTGCAAAGAAAGATTTTGGGAATGAATTGGAACTTGGTGTGTTCTCACTCAACTCAGATGGAAAGGGTTGTCTTGCACAAACTCTTTGTAAGCACTGAAGCTTTGCTCCTGAAATTCCCTTGATTGCAATGCTGGTTTTCAACCCTACCTGCATGGTGAAGCTGTTTACATCTGGCCCTGCCTGTGGCCTGCTTCCAGGCCAGATTTACTTTAAGTGATGCAGAAGGTTTTGTCTCTGTGTGGAGGGAGCGGTGGTATTTGTGGTTGTTCCGCTTTGACGGGTGGTGGAAGTTTTGTGTCTGTTGTTTTAATGTCTTCTGTGCAATTTGGATGATGGAAGCAATTCTCCTGTCCTTGTTCTGTGCCTTTCACACACGTGCACGTTCACACACATGCAGTTAATATGTTTAGGGCTATGTTTTGTGTTAATCTATGCCACTGTATTTGCCTCATGATGGAATGTACTGAGAACAAACTTCAGAACATGGTTCTGAGCACTGGCTCCCGATTCTCAAGTGCCAACACTGCAGCTGCTGTGAGGTCTGTTATTTCACTCAACTCTCATGTAATCACTGAATTGTTCTCAACCTGTTTAATGAAAGGGATCTTGTTGACAATCTGCCAAGAAATTGTTGAGTTAGGGGAGCACCCTTGGCATTACCTGTGTTTCTTTGAATACATGCAGTATATCTGTACACCCCATCTCATTTGTGCTATTCTGATCATACTTCAACAGATGTGAATGCTGAAAGATTTCTCTCTTATGGCACTTGCCTGTATTTTGTTCTGTCTGGTTGAGACTTAATAAACAGAACCTAAACCTTTGTAGCCAAAGCTTTTAGGGGCCTTATTTTGCTGCGGGAACTGGTTGTGGGAGTTGTCATAGAATCCCAGACTGGTTTGGGTTGAAGGGACCTTGAAGCTCCTCCAGCTCCAACCCCTGCCATGGCAGGGACACCTTCCATAGAGCAGAGTGCTCCAAGCCCCTGTGTCCAACCTGGCCTTGAGCACTGCCAGGGATGGGGCAGCCACAGCTCCTCTGGGCACCCTGTGCCAGCGCCTCAGCACCCTCACAAGTCACAAACGTGACCGGCCTGGTTCTGTCTTCTGAATGCAGTAGACATTGGCTGATTCCAGGCTCTCATTAACCAAGACTTTGATTCCAGCAGTCGAACTGATGCGTGCCCTCGGGATTACTTGTTGCAGAAACAAGAAAGCTGAAAACACTGTATAGACTATAGTGGTTTGTTTGCCTAAACTTTCTACCAGTGTCTTGAGCTACAGGATTTGTTCCGCTTTCCCTGCGCTTTCTCCCCTACTTGTTTAGTACTTCAGTTTCTGGATGCAGCAGGAAGCTGCCTGGTGGTACCAGCTCATACACTCAGCTCTTCCAAGGAGAGAAATCCAAACGTGAGCAGCTCCAATGACACTTGTGTTTAAGTTATCAGATTTAAGAAGCAGTGTGGAATATGAAGGTAGTGCAGAAATAGGGGATGGATTTTGCCAGCCTTGCTGCACATCATACAGCAAATACATGGCAGGAGAGTTCATTAACAGCCAGTCTCCCCTGCCCAAGGGACATGATGCATTTTCTGAGGCTTATCACTTGGTTTCAAATACTCATTGCAACTTAAAAGAGCCTATTCTGAAAGCTAAAATAGGGTACTCTTCTTAAACCTTATTTCTCGGGGCTGGAACATTTAGAAGCTGCTTCTTTTCTGTGTGTTGCAGGAGAGTTATCTGAGAACAGCAGGAATCTGAGGCAAAACACTTTGAGCTCCAACTTCCTTGTAATGAACTTGCCAGTGTAAACAACCATGGCCCCTAAGTCTCTTCCTGTAAACTGCTGCAGAAAGCAATCCTGAAATGGAAGATCCGTGCTTCCCTGAGACCGGAGCGAGTACGGGAATTCCTGTCCTAAAGCACAGAGCCCATTTAAGGTCCAATTTAGCTCCTGTTTCTTATCCACTGTGTTCTCTCCAGGTATGTGCCTTGACAGAGGGACTTTTGCTCTTGAATATTTAAGTATTGTGATGTTTACTAAAGAGGGAGGGGGGAAGGAATTGGGGGTTTTTCTGGCAAAAAGGGGAATTTCCTGGTAATGACTAATGCCACAAGCAAAATAGCCTCTGTGTCAAAAAATACTGGGGGGTTTTCCTTGCTTATGTTTTGAAAAGTATGAGTTGGAAACATGGGCTGTATTTAATATGGCATCATGGATACCTTTGTAATTCCCGTTTTTCCATCCTGCTCTTTTCAAGTTTATCTCTAAAGCAAGGGTCTTGTTCTCATGGGTAGGCACAGTCCCGCTCATACGTATCGCCAAAAGGAGTTAAGGGAATATGTTATTGTAGGTGGGTGATGTGTGTGCAGATTAAGGGTCCTGATCTTGTCACTGGCAAATGTCAGAGTGGCATCAGTGCTGGCAAGAGGTAAGGCTTGTAGCTCTAAGCACGATGGTACCTGCAGAATACAGTCCTGATGCTGCACCATGCCTTGAATCCCAATGGAAGTCGCACGCGTTGTCTCTTTGGTAAAGAGTTGGTGGGGTTTAGTACCGGTATCTGATTGCTCCTGACCACTGGTCTTGCCTGGTGTGGCAGAGGGGCTGCTCTCTGGGGAAGTCAGTGCTTTTGCTGCTGTCATCCTCAAAGAAACAGTGAGTGATGCCTTGTAAGGGGAAAGGGATGGGATTTACCTTTGAAAGAGGCGTTGTGATAATCTATGAGCTGCTGGCACTGTGGAGGAAGGTAGTTCTGCTTCATAGTCTCACCACAGAGACTTCTCTTTAATGCTCTCTGGGGTCCTGAGCACAGTAAGCACGTGAGGACACTGATGGTCTGTGCAAATAAACACGTATTTCAGTATTGGTAGAACAGAACCTTCATCCTGGCAGTTGTAGGTGGTCTATTAAAGCATAGAACGGGCTCAGGCATCACCATGCCTTACTTACAAATGCCCTTGGGGTACTTTAAACTAGTGACAGCCGCAGCCTTGTGTATAGAAAGATATAGAAATGTCTTTAAGAATGTAACTGTTCCTGCATGTAACTAGATTGATTCTTGAGTTTTTTGTAGAAAAATGATTGTTATTTGTAAAACTCAGAATAAAATCCTCTGGAATTATCTTAAAATGGAGCACTCTCATATGGGTGTTTTTACATCTTCATCTTTTCGGGGTGTTTCACGTCTTCACGTTTTTGTATAGCAGAGCTACATCATTTTTGGTGATCTTTCAGGCTTTACCTTCCTTGATCTGGTATGATTTATAATGACTGCTTTCCAAAAGTCTTTTGTTGAATACTTCTCTGAGCAAAGAGATGGCCTGAGACAACCCTGCTGGTAATCGAGTCCCACACAGCCACTGCCTCATTGCCCCCACAGTGGGATGGGGAGAGGAATCAGGGAAAAGGTAAAACCTGTGGGTTGAGATAAGATCAGTTTAATAATTAAAGTACGATCATATAGTTCAGGATACCCCTTTGGTTGGTTCAGGTCAGGGGTCCTGGCTCTGCTCCCTCCTGGCTTCTTGTGCCCCTCCACGCTGGCAGTGTTCAAGGCCAGGCTGGACAGAGCCTTGGGCGACATGGGCTAGTGTGAGGTGTCCTTGCCCACGGCAGGGGTTTGGATCTGGATGATCTTAAGGTCCTTTCCAACCCTAACTATTCTATGAGAGACTGGAAGTCCTTGATCAGGGTAAAAGCTACTTAGCAACGACTAAACCATGGGTGTGTTATCAGCATTGTTCTCAGACTAAAGCCAAAACACAGCACTGCACCAGCTACTGGGAAGAAAATGTACTCTCTCTTAAGGTCCCTTCCAGCCCTAACCATGCTATGATTCTGTGATCCCAGATGAAACCAGTCCACAAGCTGTGCAAACATCACTGCTCAATTCAGCCTGGGGGTTCCCCTCCGCGTGCAACATTCAGCTGTGTGCTCGTGGAGAAGCAGAAGTACCACCAGCACGGGCCGCTCAGTTTGATGTATTGGAGGTTTAAGAAACAAGTTGGGGATTCTTCTCCTCTGCTGCCCTCTATGAGACCCCCCCCTGCAGTCCTGGTCCAGCTCTGGGGCAACAGCACAAGGGGGGCGTGGAGCTGTTGGAGTGAGTCCAGAGGAGGCCATGGAGATGCTGCGAGGGCCGGAGCAGCTCTGCTCTGGAGCCAGGCTGAGAGAGCGGGGCTGGGGCAGGCCGGACAAGAGCAGCCTCATGGAGAGCTGCCAGCAGCGCTTGTGTAATCCGGGCTGGCAGCTGGGATGTAGGGATGCAGGGCTGAGCCCCCCCCCTTGCTCTTCCCCTTGCAAAACTCCAGCAAACCAAGCCAGGAACATGACATCCCCACAGCCTCCAGCAGCCTGTGTGCTGTGGGGCTGGTTGGATTTGAGGTCATTCTGTGTGGGAGCTGCAAGCTGCATTCTGCACAGCCCTGTGTGGAAACGAGTGCTTCTGTGAAGAGAACCATGGAATCCCAGGTTGGAAGGGACCTTAGGGATCATCTGGTCCAACCTTTTGAGGCAAAGCACAACCTACACGAGACGTTCCAGCGCCATGTCCAGCCAAATCTTAACAGTGTCCGATGCTGGGGAATCCACCACTTCTCTGAGGGGATTATTCCCGTAGCTGATTGTTCTCACTGTGAAAAATTTCCCTCTTGCGTCCAGAGGGACAACACCCCAAAACAGGGGCTGTGCTCAGAGCCCCGCGCTACCTGCGGCTGGCTCTTCTGGTACAGCTTTACTTCGAGGCAAGGTGAATGACAGGAGTGGTAAGGAGGAAATGCCAAGGTGACAGATTATATTCCTAGAGCAACCAGCTCTGAAGCATGCAGTCCTTCCCTGGAGTGTGCAGAGCAGGACTAGAGCAGAACATCAGGGGAGGAGGCTCCTTGTTCCTGCTGATTGCTCCTCTCCCCAGCTGTGTTGGAGGGGGAAGCTCTTTCTCAGTTGGCTCTCTGCTCCTGAGGCATCTTAATTGTGACCATCTGGAGGGTTCTTTGACCCTGGGGTGAATCAAGTTGATTCCCTTTTGATTCATCCATTAATTATCCTCAGCTATCAGAGATCTTACAGCTGAAGTAGTTCTCTCCAAGCTCCCAGAGTTCTTACAGCTGCTGCTGATGCTTACAGACAGGGCTGGTCAGAAGGAGTTCTCCTGTTGGGAGACTGCTGTTTTCCCATGAAGGAAGTTGCTCCCCACATCCCAAGCAGCCCATCTCCAGGTCCCAGATCAACCCCCCTCACCCTCAGGAGCTAGCTCTTTCGCATCTCTGGGGGTTGCAGGCCTGCGGTCCCTCTGCCTGCTGCGGGTCATGGGGAGCACCGGGAAGCGACGGCCTCAGGCGGTGACATGCGGGCGAGGGGCGGCTCTAACCCCGCGCCCATCGCGGTGCCGCCGCTCCGGGTTCCGCCCCGGCCCGAGCCGAGCCCGAGCCCCTTCCCCTGAGGGCGGCCGCGGCCGGGGCCGGCCCCTCTGCGCAGGGAAAGGGAAAGCGAAAGGAGCGCGGGGCCGTTGCGGAGCGGGGCCGGGCAGAGGGAGGTAAGCGGCGGACCTCGGCTGCGGAGCCTGGGGGAGCATCGCGAACGGGGCGGGATGCGGGAGCGGGCGCCGGGCTGCGGGGTCAGGGGGGAGATGCGGCCCCGGTTCCCGTCGTGGCTCCGCGGTTCCTCCCTCCTCCCCCGCCGCGGGTGAGTGTGAGTCCGGGTGAGATCAGCGCTGTTTCTGCTGATCGGGCGGTGCTAACGCTTCCTCCATCCCTACCCCGCTGCTCGGCCCGGTGCTGCCGGGGGGCCGCGGCTCCCCGGCTCCAGAGTTTGCCTTCATGTATGTGCCCCCGGAGCTAGCAGGGCTGCAGGGAGCCGGGCACTGCTGCCCCGTGCTCAGGAGGTTTGGTTCATCCCCTTCCACGTTCCTGGGTTTGAGTTTCCAGTTGTGTATAACTCTGCCAGTGTCAGTTGTCTGAGCTGAAAATGTTCCGTCCTGGATGTGCACCTCAGCTTGGCTTCCATTGCTGTATTCATTGATTCTAGTCCAGCCAAGAGGGAGGCAAGGGCTGACCTTTGTGTCTCAGGCGGCCGTGGTGGTGGTGACCTCTCCCCCTCTGCTCCGAGCAAGGAATGTGCCTTTGGGAAGGGAGGACAGATTTTGTTGCGCAAGTATAAGGTGATTTGCACATTCTCTAACGATCTATGAGCTTCATTTCCTTCTGTGTCAGGTCAAGTAACGATTGTAGCTCTGGTGCCTTCCTCTGGGGACTGCAGAGGGCAGTGGCACCCGCAAGACACCCGTGGCCGCAGGAGCTGCCCCAGAGCAGCGCTCATCGGCTGGGGAGAGCCCTGGGCAGCAGCGTGGGTCACTGTGGCCCTCACTGGGGCTGCCTTGATCTAAGGGAGGTCTCTGCAGATTATTGTGTGTGCTGGTGGCGGCCGGGGGCTGTCCTGGTGTCCTCTGTGCTGCCGCTGCTTGGCCATGGCATTGGGAATGTCCGCTCAAGACAAGACACAAATGAGGGTGCTGAGGCGCTGGCACAGGGTGCCCAGAAAAGCTGTGGCTGCCCCATCCCTGCAGTGCTCAAGGCCAGGTTGGACACAGGGGCTTGGAGCACCCTGCTCCAGGGGAAGGTGTCCTTGCCCGTGGCAGGGGTTGGAACTGGATGAGCTTCAAAGTCCCCTCCAACACAAAACAGGCGGGGATTCAGTGATCCACCATGATGCTTCCCTTACACTGCCCTGATGGCAAACACCATCAGCTGGCCAGCAATGCAAAACAACCTTGGTCAAGCTCAGCGCTGCTCAAAAGATGATGTGAACCGAGTGCACTTCTGCCTTGGTGTGAATTAAAAAGGCTGCAGAGCACCCTGTGGGGTGCACTTGGGCACTCTGAAGAGCTTCCAGGTCCTGGGGAGTCCTGGAAGAAGAGCAGCAGCTCTGAGAGGTCTTGGAGGAGCAGCTCCGGTTGAGGATATGGGGCTGCTGTCAGGAAGAAGTGAATGCACTGAGTTCTGTTTTACCAGTCTGATCAAAGTCTAGAGCCAGAGCATTGCCTTGAGCACTTGGAAGCGTCCGTGGTTTGTGTCCCGCCTCTTTGCCTTCCCCAGCACTCCATTTCACTCAGCTCCTTTCCCCTCGCCCGGTGGAAGTGCAGCTTGCACTTGTCCCTTTTCCTCAATGGACTGTTCCTCTGTTCTTGTTTAAGCCCAGTGCTGGCTGTACACAATAGCTGTGCTGTGTGACATGCAGGGCAGTGTCTGCTGCCTCCCAAAGCCCTTGCCAAGCTTGTGCCACAGTGACTATCTTACCCTTGGGGCCCAGACCTCCAGTGCCAGCACCCAGCTCGCAAAGCCCGAGCACGGATCTGTGTTGTTTCTGCTCAATTCTTTTCCCTCTGGAAGCCAAATGCAGCCTCAGGCAGTGACTTTGAGATGCAGAATGGGAGCCTCATCTCTTCCTTGTCCTGGGACCCTTGCACAGAGCCCATTGACTTCACCCCAGTGTTGGGTTTATCCCCAGGGCTAGAGGTCAAGTTCAGGTTGAGGAAAGGAGGAGCAGGTTCTTCCCTTTAGAGCTCAGGAACGCCAGCCCTGCAGTCATTCTTCAGTGGATTAAGGAAGATTAGTCCAGCTTGATACCATGCTGTTACTTGCCAGACACTGCTGTGGTGCGACAGCAAAGAGTTTTAACATAGGCTGCAGCATGGAAACACATGAAAACACAACTGGCTTTGGTTCTGTGCCATTCTTGGCCCCATAACATGTGTCGGCAGCATCATGGGGTTTCCTTTCCTTGGTGACCCAGGGGGTCTGTGGTCGCCTTTTCATCACGTGTGGTAGGTCAGGAGTTTCAGCCTCCTGCCCCATGTTTGTCATGGCTTGTTCTAGAGCTGACACCCATCCCACCCTTTCCTGTCTCATCTCGAGCTGCCATAGCAGCCACATTTATCGCAGCACAGCAGCTGTGGACATGTGCCAAAAGCAGCCCCAGCCTGGGCCAGCTCAGCTACAACAGCTTAAAATAAACCAAATAGAGTTTTTCCTATTAAATGCTCTGGGCTTTTCAGTGGAAGTGCTGTGGAGCACTGATGGAAATCGCTGGGTGCCAAATGCAGAGCTGTGAGACAGGAGGAAGCCTGGAAGGGCGGTTATGTGCATAAGAGATGCAGACAAGAGGTTTGCAGAAGTGGGCCAGGTCAGGTGCGGAAAGCACGGGTGGGTTTGGTTGAAGAAACAAGCAAAGAGCCCTCTGCCCTCGCTAGGCTGTGGCTGAGGGAGGGAGGAGCAGGTTCTTCTCTCTTGAGTTTGGGTACCCTCACCCTGCAGTCATTCTTTAATGGATTAGTAAAGATCAGCCCAGTTTGATGCTGTGCTATTACTTGCCTGGTGCTGTTGTGCCTTGCAGAGGTCCAGTGGAGCCAGCGCCTGTTGCTGTGGGATCACTCTCTCCTGTATCCCCCCCCGGGTCAGTATCTGAGGCCACCCGAAGGAACCTCTGTTTACACATGAGATGAGTTTACACGGTATAGAACTCCTGTAACCACATTTCACAGCCCAGTTCATGTTGTGCAGGACAGAAGATGTGTTCATGAATGCAGTAACTTGCTCTGCTCATGAGCCTGTCAATCCCCACTAATCCATCGATGTATTGTCTATTCCTCCTCCAGCAATGCCATCCTGGCACAGGTCCCTTCCAACTTGAACCATTCTGGGACTTCAGCAAAGTATAGCCATGGCTTCTCCTTGTGCTACTAAGTTTAAGAGCCCAAATAAGTCTCTGCCAGTGAAGGCTGTGCCCCTGGAGGAGGGGAAGTGCCTCGTGTGGCTTTACTGGCCTTAGTGATCAAAAGAAAAGCCTCAGGGCAGCTTCTCCTCTCTTCTTTAGCTGCTGTTGGAGGTGATGGTTTCACGGGTGAGATGCTCTTGTTTTAAGTGAACCCTGCTGAAGGAGGTTTTACACAAGTTATACAACTTAAATGGTGTTCCTCTGGTACACAGTTCATTAACCCAGTGATTAAGCTGAATGAAGCTCGCTTGCTGCTTGCTTTCCCATATAAGTCCCTTGTTTTCTATCTGCAATTTGGCATGACCCAAGGGCTGCGAAACCAGTTCTGCCACTCGTTTACGGGAAAGGGCTCATCTTACTTAGGGCAGAAAGTCTCTTAACTTCACTGTGTGAGCCAGAGGTGCCTGTTGGCACCTCGATGTGAATCAGCAGCTTTGCTCCTGACTCTACAGATGAAACAGCTTTTGCCTTATCCGATGGTGGAAGGTGCAGAACGGGGGCATTCAGCCACTCTAGTGTGTCTGGACCAAACCCCTGGGAGATGCTGCAGGAACGTGTCCACACCTCACTGTGTCCACAGGCAGGTCCCACAAGCACCAGGTCTCCATGGCTGCTCCTGCTAAGTATGACTCTGCGTACGTAGGAGTTACAGAGCAGCTGGTGGATGGAAGATAGTCACACCATTGGACTTTTGAGAGTGGGAGCACATCAGAAGCCTGAAAACAGAATTCAGTTTTAATCTGGAGAAAATAGAGCTTTATTGGTCTCCATTTATCACATTTCTGTCTGCTCAGACTTTTGGAGTTAATGATTTCCAGAGGATATTGGCTCCCAGATGGGCTGCGCAGTGGAAAGGTTGCATTAAGGACTATTTACTGTCACTAGAGCAGCAGCATGCTTGCTGGCTCTTTCATGCAGCCGCTGCTTTCTGCTCCCTGCTTGCCTCAGCCCCCGACTTTCTGCTGCTGACGAAGTGGCTTTGTGGAGCAGCCCCGTTGCAGGTCGATTGATATGAATTTGCTTCGAGTGATCTGTTATTATGGATGTGTTAGATTGAGTAGATGTGCAGCAGCAAGACGGAACTGGAAGTGTTCAGGGTTAGACAGGGCTTGGAGCAACCTGCTGTAGTGGAAGGTGTCCCTGCCCATGGTAGGGGCTGGAACCAGATGAGCTTCCAAACACAACCAGTCTGCTTCCAAAACAAACCAGTCTGCTACTCTGTGATACCCATCTGCTTTTAATGCATGTTGGAAGGTGCTATTTATCACCTATATCTGGTTTTGTCAATGTATTATGCTGTGGTTTAAGTCCTTTTGTTGCTGATGGATGATATAACATGCCTGGATGCAGCAGGCTTTTGTGAAGTTAGTGATGATGGAGATCGCTGGAGCTGGTGAAGCTGAACTGATTTGATGCCCCTTATGAGAGAAGGGTGACTAAAAGCTGCATAAAGCAGGCAGGCATTTGAATTCCACATGTGGTATTTGCATGGACCAAGGTTCCCTTCTGTGAGCCTTTCATGGGGGAGCAATGCCACCTCTGCTCCTTGGCAAGGATGAACCAGTTCCCCCAGCCCCATTTGCAGCCCCGGCAGTGCCACGGCTGCTGCTCCCGAGAGGGTTTAACTGGGCAGTGGAGAAACCCACATGTTTGTGCTGAGATAATGCAGCAGGGAAGAGATTAGATAGAGAGAACAGATTGTTTTATCCATTCAGGCCTTGTGGAGTTCAGCCCCCAGGAGAAGCCACAGTGGGTGCAGGGAGGAGGATCACAGGTCAGGGACAGTGCTGCTGCTGCTCCATTTCACTTCCTCACTAACACGCACTGATTTTTGCATCCTGATATTTCTGCCCCTTTTCAGGAGGAAAAGGCGCAGCCAAAAGCCTTTTTGAGGAGGTCAGGGACCGCAGCAGCAGCCATTCCATTTTGAAAGTCTTTTCTGGCACAATAAACAGCATTGTATGAAATAGCTGACACTTCCCATGTAGCCGTTACATCACCTTCCTCTGCACAAGTATTGTGGTTAATAGAAGTTGAGTGTGTGAAAACCTGCCCATAACAGCATAAATACAGGAGGTCCTGCAGCACATGAAGGTGCTCTGGAAGAGCTGCCTCTAAAAGAGCTTTAGCTTGTACTACCCTCTGCTGTAACTGGTTTTGTTAGTTCCAATAGATGAAGAACAGTGCACTGTAATAGTGTGATAGTGTCCCACAGGTACTTTAAGCTGGTGTCACCTGCAGAAAAGCTCTTCCTCTTTGACTTCCCTAAGAGCTCCTGGCAGCCTCAAGCATCCCTCTCCAGCTGGCACACATTGGATGGGGCTTGGAGCAATCTGCTCTAGAGGAAGGTGTCCCTGCCCATGGCAGGGGTTGGAACTGGAGGAGCTTTAAGGTCCCTTCAATCCAACAGTCTGTGATTCTGTGTTTTCCAAGCAGCTGTAGTACAAACTCCCGCTCCTCTCCATCCACATCCCAAGCTGTCCTGGCTGAGCTGCTGAGCCTTATTGCCAGCACTCCTCAGTTCAAAGGCATTTTGGTTTCTTCTCTATCAAGCAAACAATAGACTTAGGAGCTGAAGCAGGTTTTCTTGTGTCAACAACCCAATCTGCAAGTTCTCCTTATGCTGATTTCCTTGTTTAGAGAGAACCCTCTGTTTGCCATAGTGTGCATCCCTCGTGCAGGGAGCGGCTGCTGTTTGCCATGGTGGAGTCACTGCTGCTATTTTAAGGCACTGATGCCCCAGGTGAGTTTCTCAGCTGGGAAATGACACTTTTATTTGCAGGGTTGGAGCAGTGAGCCATCCCTCCTCTTTTTGAGCTACCTTCCTCCTAGACTGAAAAGAGTTTTGCCATTGACTTCAGCAGATCGCAGCTCACCCTGCAACTTCCTTTAGATGCAGTGCTCAAGAGGACCCCCAGGCTTTCCAACTTTGCTCTTTTCTTTGGAGAGGAAAGCATTCTCCAAGTGCTTTTCCTCCCGAAAAGCAAATTCTTGAAGGTTTTTGATACTCAGCCTGGTTTAAATGAGTTCTGCCCTGGGTGTAATGCTCGGCTGCACACCAGCAAACCCAGGCTTGTGACCTTGATTACAGGACTCACGCCGTTAGCTCGGGTTTTGTTTGGTATGTTTGGGAGGAATGGAGGATGCTGTCTCGCAGCCAGCACAAACAGAACTGAGACAATTTTAGGGGGAAAAAAAGTATATCTATTTGTTTGAGTACTTACTCTTTAGTTTATCTTGTCTGCACTCCTTTGTTTAGAACCAAGAGCGTATACGAGCAAGGGATAAAAAAAGCCTCGATGTGTGTTCGATAATATGATTTTCACTATCATAGTACCAAACCTGATGAGAACGTCTGTTCTTCTTTTGCTTCTGAAACATGATAGGGAAAAGAAAAACATATCCCTTGTGGCTGCCACTATTTTCTTATTGAAGTAATATGGCTGGAATGTAGATAAGCTTCTGCTCTGGGAGTCCTGTCTGCAGCTGCTCTTGCTGTATGCTCTGGTTCTGGTCTTAGGTACACACCAAGACAGAGATGTGCACCATTGCCCTTTCCCCCTTCTCCTCGTGCACCGCTTTCCATTAGAGGGCATTTGAGCTGGACTGGAGCAGCCAGGTCTTCAGCCAAACAGAGACAGTTGGAGAAGCAGAGCCGGGTTTGCCAGCTCACCTTATAAATACCCTTAACTCAAAGGCTGGCAGACTGCAGACCATGCAGCCACGTTTCTGCCCCTGTGCTTGCCCCAGGATGAGTTTTGACTTCCTGATGTGCCCATGGCCCCACCGCAGGAGCCGGGCTGGTGCTGGCTGCAGTGAGCTGGGGACTCACGTGGTATTTTGAGCCTGATGAAGGTGAGCCCAAGAAGGTGACTGTGTTGTGGTGAGCCCCATGACTGCGTTATGGTCTTCAGCAGGAAGGATTATAGCTTCCAAGTGAGTTTTTTGTTTGTTAGGGCTTGCAATGTTGCCGTGTTTGATTTGGATGTGGTTTTGTGTACGTGTCTGGTTTCCTCTTGCCACTGCCCTTTCTGAGAGCAGAGTGCGTGGCAGTGCAGAAACAGCCCTGATGGCTGAGGCCGTGTTAGCAGGAGCTTTCCTTTGTTGCTGGAATAATCTTGGAAAAAACACCCTGCTCATCCAGTTCCATCCCTGCCCTGGGCAGGGACCCCTTCCATGGAGCAGGGTGCTCCAAGCCCTCTCCAACCTGGCCTTGAGCACTGCCAGGGATGGGGCAGCCACAGCTTCTCTGGGCACCCTGTGCCAGCGCCTCATATTCTGTGGGTGTCTCTATGACAATGGGTTGGCACAACCCCACGCTGCCCTGGTCACAGGTGGGAGAGGCGGGGTTAGCAGGAATTAGACACCCTGAGGGTAAATCCTGTGGTTTGAAGGAACAAACCCAATCATGATGATCAGGGTTCCTATGGTGAGGAGAGTCCATGGTTGCTTTAAACCTGGCAGGGTAGGTAGTGTCAAGTACTGCTGGAGCCAGGTAAAGGGTCACTATGCCATAAATGAGAAGTTGTGATGTACTGCATGAACCTTGAGTCACCAGGACAGGAAATGTTGCTTCTTGTAAATCAGCGTGAAGAGGAGCTGAGCAGCAAACAGAGGCTGTTTTGGGTTGGTCTGGGCAAAGAGAGCGGCTAAGCCCATAGTGGGGTACCAGTGCAAACCCTTTTGCCAGAAAAATGGTGAAGCAAAACTATCTTGGGCTTTTTTGGATGGGGCTTGGAGCACCTTGCACTAGTGGAAGGTGTCCCTGCCTGTGGCAGGGGTTGGAGCTGGATGAGCTTTAAGGTCCCTTCCAACCGAAACCAGACGGTGATTCTATGATGATGATTCAGTCATGGAATGCTGCAAGAGCATTTTAACCTACTGAAAATTAAAGCTATCACTGAGGGAACTTCCTTGGAAATCATATAACGGCTGAAAGCAAAGTGCAGATTGACAGGACAGGTTTGTCTCATCCTTGGGCTTACGCAGCGAAGTGGGCAGAGTGCTTCGTACCCAGTTAATTGCAGCCTAATAGCAATGGTAATTTTGACTGCTGGGCTGTACCCAGAAAACTGCTCTCATGTCCAGGTATTGTAACATGCACTCATACAAAATTTGAACCCTCTTGCTAAATTAATCCTGCTCTGCAGCATCACAAGTTGCTGATGGAGATCTCTTTGATTTAATCAGGACTGTTAACACAAACACAGCTAGCACTTTGGAGTTGTGTTACAACCAGCATTTCCTACACTTATTTGTGTAATTTGGTTTCATTTTAGCCTTGCTTGTTTCACCCTGAAATAACCCTTCCAGCTGCCATGTGAAGCATCTTTTCTTGTCCAGCAACAGGAAGAAATGGCCCAAGTCAGTCCGACTTTTGGGCAGCGAGGGGGAAATAAAGTCTTCCCGTTGCAGACCTCTGACAGCCTTGCAGCATAATAGATTTGAAAAGGAATATTCCACTGGGACACTTTCCAAGGTCCTTAGCCATAGCTTTTAGCCTTGTCTCCTCTGTTTCCAGAGCGCTGCCCTGCTTTGGTCCTTGCAGAGCAATCCTGCAGCCCTGGGGCACTGTGAAGCATTTGCAGCCTTTTGTGGTTTCATATCTTCAGCCCTTTTCAACTGAACCTCTCTGATTGCCCCATAAACTTTAATGAATTGTTTTAGTATGCATCACTAGGCCAGCAAGAGTGTTGGTATTCCTGTTTTATGGATGATGAAAGTACAGAAGAGAGAGGAAAAGCAAATAGCAGCAGGTTTCCTGATGCTAATCTTCATCTTCAAGTGTTGTTTCATGCTTCCTGTTGATGTAGAGAGTTCCCACCATGACCTTCATTATAGCGGTTCACATGATTAAGGTGAATGAAGTTATCAGAGTTACTTAGCTAGGCAGGCAGGCAGCTTAGGTTTTCCATACTCCTGCTTTTGCTTTCTTGTTTTAATTCAGTTGCTAGAATGAACTGAGTCTTGATGAAGGTGATAGAAGTAGAAGCTCGGGTGTTCCCGAGATGAAGCATTCTTCCTTCAGGAATGAGGTGTTTCCCACGCACTGATTTTCCAACTCTCCCTCTGGCGCTTATAGTCCTGGCAGGTAGCTCCGAAGGCATGTTCCTGTGGTTAGCTCCCTCCGTGTGTGCCATTTCCCATCTCTGATTAGTTGTCCTCAAGTAATTGCCTTTGAATTGCCTCCTGCTTTCTTCTGTGCAGTCAGGAGTGCAGGGCAGAGGTCTCCCTGCTTGCACGGTGCTCCGTCTGCTAGAGCTGCGAGCAATGGCTTTAGCTCATCCTCATTGGCGTCGTGTCCTCACCAGGGATCTGGACTCTTGAGAGCCTTAGGAATCGCATTTACCATTGAGAAATGCTGCAGTGAACATTTTAAGGTAATGAGGGAATAAGGGAGGGGGCCACAGGAGGGTCTGGCATCACATGAATTCCCAACAGATTCATTTTGGTTGAAACCATCAGAAACTGAAAATATGAGTCAACACTTTATCACGTGTGAGGCTGACTCGGCTGTTTCTCAGGGCTGCGATAGTTGCCAGCAGTGTCCCAACCCTCCTGCAGCCCTGCCCTGCCTCTTGCACTTGCTGGTGGGCGACGCCTGATTAATATGGATGAGGGAGGAGCTGAGTGTTGCAGGATCAGATGAGAATTCGGCATGGTATATCCTAACGCCTCATCCACTCCTCTGCTGCTGCACCAGAGACTGGGCTGAGTTGGGTCAGGAGCTGAGGGTGCATGTGGAGTCTCTCCTCCTTGGCAATCCCATGTCTTTTAGGTTTCAAAGCTTTCGGGTGACTTTGCTATGAGAAAGCTGACTGCATTCACCTGACACGAGAACAGGAAGAGCTTGAGGGAGCATTTGCATGTCAAGCAAAAGAAAGCTGAAGAATCAAAGCAGCAATTGAAAAAAGGAAGAAAAACACTTGAGTACATCAAATGGGACATCTAGTCTTGGTCTTGCTTTGCCTAGGAAGGTTGGAGCAGATGATCTTTAAGGTTGCTTCTAACCTGGGATTCGAGGATTGAATGTCCTCTGGTGTTCGGTGCTCTGAATCTTTCAGCCTGGTGGCTTCCATCACACCAGTACGCTTACCCCCACCTCCCATGGTGTGTTGCATTAGTAACCTGAAGTACATGCTGAGTTCTGCATGTGGGGAACTGCAGCCCTGGCAGAGCCTGGGGAAGCTCTGGACCCCAGAGGGTGAATGAGCAAAGCCTCAGGAGCAGCTTCTCTTCCGTGGCTGTTGAGACCCGGAGCTGGTTTTGGAGCCTGAGTTCAGCCGAGCCCAGCACCTCGAAACCTACTTTCTGTGCTTGATTAACAGATGAGAGCAGGGGATTAAAGAGGTCAGTCCTCTGCTGCTGTAAACTGACGTGTGCAAGATTCATGTTCGCACTCGCATGATGTGCATCCAAGAGTCCTGCATGGACCTTGTGTACCACAGGGCTGGAGTCGGGGATCTGTCAGAAAACAGAGTTCCTGCCCTTGGCAGGATGTTGTTAGCATCCATTGGAGCATGTGTCTGCTCACAGCGCTTCTCACTTATACCCCACCAGTGTCATATCCTCTGGCTTCCTTTCTGTCTTCAAGCAGGGCAATAACTCAGAGCCTTGGCACATAGCAGCACTCAGTGAAGTCCTCAGCAGGATGGGGAACTCAATGCAGGCCCCTCAATGGGCATAAAAATAGAAGAAAACCAGCACTGCCTTCAGTCTGCAGGCATGTACCCAGCGGGAAGACTCCTGGGAACTGCCTTCCCATGGGGAAGCACCCAAAGCCTCACCCTTTTAGCTCTGAAGAGGCTGGATCTGCTCTACAGAGATAGTTTTTGATGGGCTCTTAGTAAATAAATGGGGTCCCCCTACCCAGCCTTTTCCACCCGCCCTGGGAGCTGGCAGCCACCATAAGAACTGCAGCGACTGGAGCATGCAGATAGGCACGACGCCAAGGCAAAGATGCCTTTTGGTTGACCTAGGAAGAGTAAAAACGTTGAGTATGGAAGAAAAGGAGACACTTGGAGGAAGTTACAAAAAATCACATAAATAAGTCTGTGAACTTGGCTTCTGTACAGCAGCGGTGCTGGAAATAGCTGCACAAACCAGGCCGAGTCGTGGTGAGCAGAGCTTCAGAGAGCTGTGGCTTCTGCTGAAGCGTGAGGAGCAGGGTGAGAGGAAGGAGGTGATGCCACAGCTCATGGCGAGGCCTCTTCTGTTTTGGTGAAGTTGCCTCCTTTATCATCTCGCACATTCGAAAGTCAACTTCAAACTTGCATTTCTTGGCTTGGTTTTAGATGGGCTCTAAAGGTGTTTGCTTGAGCTTGGAAAAGAAAAACCATAAGAAAATGAAACAGTCTCTACAGGAAACTTTGACATATGTTCTGTGACTCAACCTATTGATATTAGCAGTATTATGTAAGTTGGGCTTGATAGTTTCTTCTTGTCTTGCCAGTGTGTTAATGGGTGTTAATGGAGATAAAAGAATTTATCAGGTATGAAGCTGAAAATCCATATTGTTGGGTTTTTCAGTCACCCTTTCTAAATACAGCATAGGAAGGGTCTCCAGTGAGCCCCTTTCTGGGGGCAATCACCCACTGTGGTGCTGCTTAGCATCAAAACAGGGCAGGGTGCATCAGGAAACAGGGCTTCATCCCCTGGGAGCAGTCTTATTTGTGGTCACAACTACCCATGGGATAACACCAAGGTTAAGTTAAAGGTTAAACAGATTGTGTTATGAGGATTGGTTGAGGATTCTGACCACAGAAGTGAGATCAGGAGGTGCCAAAGTTCCTTAGAGGCTTCATGGGTTGATGGTAGCTCAGATGGACACGGGTCAGAGGCAGAGAAAACCCCAAGGAATTCAGCTCATTTCCACAAGGCAGCTGTTCTTGGTGGGGTTTCTTGTTATAATAAACACAACTGAAACACTTTATTTTAATTTTATATTTAGATGGGATGATTTATGTTGGTGGAAAATTCCCTTTTGATCTAAATCACGTTTCCTGAGGCAAAAATGCAGTGATGAGCAAGTTCCAAACAACTCGGATTTCAACATTTGTTTAAGCTGTTTGAGGCAAACAATACTCTGCACATTAAAGTATTTGATTTCATCTTGTTTCGTGATGTAATTGAGTCATTCCTTTATGTTCATGTGCTTTTTATTGCTAACCAGTGCTGGCTGTGTACAAGGCACGGGTGATGGATGCTGTGGGAGTGATGCCACTTCATGTGGCTTTCCACTGACTCCATAAAACCAGCCCTGCTGCTGTGCAGGGAAATTTGGCCTAAACATGGTTGGAATCCCTGTAAATGCAGGATACAAATGCAGCTGCTTCCCAGGATGATGCCTGAGTCTGTCCTACCTGAACAGAAATGGCGGAGAAGTGATGAAGCTTCTGCAAAGGGCTTGTCCTGGGCTTTACATCAGCTATTTCCAACCTTCTTTTGAGTGACCGATGGTTGTTGCTTATTAATATTGTTCAAGGAATTTGACGCCATCCAATGGGAGTGTTTTAGGTTATTGCTGGCTCCTGAGAGGAAAGCATTAAGCAGTGCCTTTGCATGTAGAAAGAAAATAGTCTGAAATGCCTACCAAATACAATGTTTTCAGAGGACCAGACAATCTGATTTACTACTTATTTACATTCCCTTTTCCAGAAGTTAAAAATGATGGGAATAAAGCTGAAGGCTGGAGCTTATCCCCGTGCCAGAGCCACCTCTTGGGTCTTCAGCAGAGCAGAATTCCCTGTCTCGGTTCACTCTCGTTATATGCAATGTGCTTGAGTTTCATTGCTTGGGTAGCCAGAAACTTCAGAGCTTCAGATACCTCCTCGCTCTATTCCTAGCCAGTAGCAAACCCTGCATTAGTCATTGTGATACACAGGACAAGGCACGGAAAGCCTGCAAGTCCTAGCACAGCTGGACACCTCCGGCTCGTTCTTATTACAAGCTGGACATTGTCACATCCAAGTGTTTTGGCGTTATCTCAGGTCATGCAGAAAGCACATCTTAGTTAAAGTACCTCAAGGCAGCGCAGGAGGTGAGGAATATGTGAAATTACTCTTCACAGTGAGCTGGGTAGGCAGAAATGGGTAAACATTGGGGAAGCAGAGGCTCGGCAAGGGCACCCACAGCTCTTGGTGGAGAGTTGCCAAAGCTTTAGGCTCCTCAGTTTGAGTTTTCACCTTCCAGCGGGACTGTGAGGAGAGAATCTTTGTCTTGGAAACGACCTCAGTTTAGGAGCATTAGAAAATGCAGTTCTTCATCTTCACATCTTGCCATGGTGATGCCTTCTGCAGGGCAGACCCTGCTGTCCACTAAGGATAACACTGTCAGCTCTTTTGGTACCAGTGTGGTAGAAATATGTATGCGTGTGTGTGTGTATATACACATAAAAATGACTCTTGCAGGGAGAATTAATATCGGCATGTAAAGAAACTAGTACATTTTGCCAAAGAAAAAATACTCTTTATCAGCTGATCTAGGAATACAGTAATATTCAATATATTAATATTGTCCCTTTCTTTACAGCTCCTGGTACACGGTTTATAGCTGGAAGAGGCACAGGATGAAGGTAGAGCTGGGAAACCTCCCTGTTGGAAGCAGGGATGTGGATGCTCATGGAGCCCCAGTTGATGGGCTGGCTGCACATCTGGAGGCTGGGCCATTGGGAAGCTTTCACCATGCAGCGGCTGTTGGTAACTGTTGTGACAAGGGGACACCACAGGGAAAAGTGCAAGAAAGTCAGTTGAGTCAATCCTGATCCTGCATCCAGGCTCTCAGCCATGTGCTTTGCAACTGGGAGAGATTAAGATCTTAGTTTTGGCATTTCTTATGCATTCTGCTGCCAGAACACAGCCCGTGCCTGCTCTCCGTGGGAGCTTTGGGAATGCTGATATTCCACTGCATGGTTTTAGGTCACTTCCAGAGAAGTGGACTCATTCTGATGGAACCCAACTGCTTCGGCATGCAGCCATGTTCTGAGGGAATTAAGGACAGTTCCCACCTTACATCGCGTCACTGTCAGAGGTTTTGACCTTGTTTGTGTCTGTTACTGCTGGATTTACCTTCACTGACGTTCAAACTCTGACCCTACCAAGGTTGTTATCAGATATCTCTGGATTTCAGTGGCCAGATGACCAAAACCAGGGATCCCAGCAAGGGCTTCCCCTGCCTAATGCAAAATAAAGACCAACCTCAACTCAACTAACCCATCCCACTTCAATCCCTCTCTTCAGGAGCACTCTTCACCCTCTTGAAACTACTTGGTTCATTAGAAGTTGGCTTTTGAATGTATCAGGAATGTAAAGCTCTTATTCCCATAGACACATGGGGACATGGTGGAATGCATGTGTATACTGTATCTCTACAATATAGTCTTCTGGGGTTGTCAGACTATTTGAAGGAGGTTTGCAACAGGGACTTCACTAACTGAGCACCTGTATGTAGGTTTCTTATCCTAAAATACAGTGCTATACCCTACTCTGGTATTATTTAGAAAGCATTCGATAAGTAGCATCATTTGCACTGAGAATTAAATTAAGGGTGTTAAAGAGGAGTTAATAAAACAGGTTTTGGGAAAAAAAACATCTTTGTTTATCCACATTTTAGTTCAGATTTCAGACATAGATTTCCTCAAGGATGCTGGCAGGATTCATTTCTCCTTTGTATATGTAGGATCTGTTCATGTAGACCATTACACAGCTCCTTTCAAGCTGAGTATTATACTGGAATACAGCAAAAGCCAGATTCAAGATATGAAACTGGAGATGACCACATTTCATACTGCATAAAATGCACCTCTGGAATTTTCAGTTCTTCTTTTTTGATGTATTGCAAATGTATTTATAAAATATCGTGGCTGATGAGCTAAAAAAAGCGGGGGGTGGAGGGGGGAGGAAAAAAAGGCAAAAACCCTGTGGCTTTGGCCATATTCACTTCAAGTTTGTGGTTACTGTTTCCCAGGCTGCTTAGAGGTGAGTGTAAGCTCAGTCATCATATTGCTGCTGGTGTTTCTAAATGACTCTGATAAAAGACGGTGAAAAATAGACCTGTAGTAAATTGCATCATCTTTGTTATGCATTTTAAGATAGGGACGCAACACAGAACCCGTGTGTCCGAGTCACACTCATTCCTTGCCCTCCTCCATCCCTGCAGCCTGCGGTGGGTGCAAACCCCCTGCATTCTGCTCTGAATTAACCCCGTTACCCTGTGGCTCCAGCACGCGGGTTTCCTCCTTTGCACTTGAAGTCCTCCATTAGATAGTGGTAGTGGAGACGCCAGATTTCTCTTTGATGGAAGGTAAAGAGCTACTCAGGGTGGAAGCTGCAGCCGTTGTGCACAGGAGCCCCATCAGCAACAAGCATTCAAGTGGTGTGAACAGAGAAATCCTGAACAGCACATCACTTTCTCACTGCTGTTATCTGTGCACCAGCTCTTTAAACCCCTCTCTCCAAAATGCAAACAGCTTTTTCCTTCTTAATTTCTGGGAGGTTTTACTTTAACCTCATTAAACTTCACTGCCAAATTCCAAAGCAGATTGAGATGAAGCAGCTAATAGGTGAGAATATAAGCTACAAACTGGTACTGAAGAAATACCTTCGATAAACCAGCCGCTCCAAATGTGGTTTTAGACAGCATACATCACCCTGAATTACAATAGGAAGAAGCAGGAAGTCCCTGTTTGGCAGAGTAGTGTTAGGAATTAAACCAAGCCCAGCCTCTGGCTACAGCCAGGGAGGGCTGTTGTCTGTTGGCTCATGCAGTCGGTTGTTGAGGTGCTGGGATATATTTAAGTGTTTTATGATGTAAATATAAGTAAGCAGAAACATAAACCTGCCCCTGTACTCAGGTCTTCCAAAATAAACCCACACGACTACAGATCTGGAGGGAGGTAATGCAGATGCTACAGCCAGAACAAGTGCAAGTGTCCCTACTCATGGCCTGCTGCGCTGGCCTGTGCTGTCCCCATGGGCATGAGTTGGGGGTTACTTTGTTCTGGAGGTGTCTTGTGATCCCCATGTATGAGACCAATACGACTCGTATCCCAAAGCAACTTTTGGTGCTTCAGCCAGGGGTTCGGCTGCTGGATGGGAGCTCAGTGCTAATTTGCCCCAGCTCTTCTGTAACTCTTCCTGGCATCCATCCGCATTGGGTACCAAACTGCAGTGTGTCTTCTGCACCTGCAATGCTCTTTACTCTGCATCTTACTCCTATCACTTACACATTCATTTACTAAGCCAAAATAGTCCTTAATACGAAGCCTAAGTAACGATCCTTTTGGTTTTAATCTTTTGTCCCCTGGGTAGGAAACAATTAAAGCATGCCAGTAGGAAGCCAGACTTTGCAACTGAGGGGTTATTCTTCCTATTGCAGCTTTTGCATGAGAGGGAAAATGGTGTCTTAAATATGAAGCGTTCCATGAATCATTCCCACCCGATGGTGTTTCCATTGGCACCCTGATACCCTTGGTGATGCAGAGCCCGGCTCAGACTTCTCACTTTCCCACTTGCTATAAAGCAGGAGGGACTGTGTGTGGAAGGAGGTGCCTGGATGTGAAACCAGCTGAGAAATATCCCGGCCACTTCTCTTTCCCCACCAGTAGATATTGCTTCAGTTCCCATTTCCTAATATTGCCTCTTTCATCAACTTCAAGCCCTTTTCACCACTTGCTTGCCAAGGATCAGTCAGCCTTGGACCAAGACATACTTTAGCTATTTCTGATGAAGTCCTTGCTATTCCTATTGCATTTTGTCTCCAAATGGGCATTTATCATCCCTTCTATATTTTTATGACTACAAGAAATACAAGCTAGAGTAAAATATTTACACTGTGTTGTCTGGCCATGGGGATAATCTCTCTCCTCCTCACCTGACTTTCCCCATTCTTTTTAGCTAGACCCATCTTTCTTTTCTCTTTCACCAAACCTTGGGCCACTTCCCTGACCTTTAACATTAAACGGACACCCGCTGCTATCTCAAATGCCCTGTACAACGTGCGTGAGACCATTAGAAAGTTACTGGGACCCTTGCAGCACATCAGGCCGGAGCTGGCCAAGTGGTACCTGCAGTCACACTCCTACCAGCTCACCCCTGGGTCTGCTGTTCATGGGTTTTGGTGATTTAGCTAGTGCTGGTCCCACCACGGTGCCCAGGGGCTTCACTTGCCACCAGCAACGGTGCTGCCATTTGGGGATCACAGTGCACAACAGTGAGGAGGGGGAGGAAGGTGGTTCTGGTGATGGTGCAACACACACTCAGGGTTCAGGTGATAATTCTTACTCCTGCTTTGTGTGTCCTTTCCCTTGGGCTGTTAGACCTAACGCACCTCAGTATCTGTACAGAAACTCCTGCAGTTCAACACTGATTTTGGCCAGGAGCATTGGTGCTGATTCAACATAAAAATATCCGTTGGAATTTGGTTGTTCCCAAGAGATACTTCATTAGACATCACCAGAAAAGAGCTGATTCAGGCCCGAAGCTGCCTCTGGGCTCTGGCAGCCCCACACTGCATCACTGCCCTGGTCCCTCCTGCCCCAGGCATCCCTAGATCCCACCACCAGGTACTGCTGTCACCAAAGCTCCTCACAGCTTCTGCACTGCTTTGCACCTGATTGTACTCCAGGTAGGAAATCAGTAGGAAGGATGAGGTTGGAAATAGTGGGGGTTTGGGACCTGGCTCCTGAGTGTGCTCTGCTGCCCATTTGCAGTCAACTGTCCCCAAAGCCACTGACCTTTACAGCTATTATTTTCAGAGCTCCAAGGAAAAGGAAATGGGAAGTAAAGCTGCTGCAATGCATTTTTGTATGGGTTCTGGTGTGTTCCCATGCGTTGCTGCTTATCATGTGAGTGGGTTTGATTGTCATTTGCATTTAAATATTGTGGCCAGCACCTGCAGCTCTTTGCCTGAGCTCAGCTCCCTGCCATGCTCTGGGTTTTCCATGGAGCAGCTTGGCCAGGGGCATGTCTCAGTGGCTGTATCCTGCTTATTAGTAAGGGCTTCGTAGTGGTGTTTTTTAGCACAGGGAGGAAGGAAAGGAGCCAGTAGGTCTGTTTATCTGAAAGCAGAGCTCCTGGGGTGGCAGGACCAGGTTGGGAGCTGGCATTGCATCACCTCTTCCTTGCAGCAGGTACTTTGATATTGTTTTTCTTGCGTATTACCCAAGGATAGAAGCACTTGAGATGAACTAGGAGTGCAGTCCTGATGGTGGGGGTGTGTTGGGGTTAGAGAGGAGACCTCCAGCTAATATACTGATGCATTAGGATGAGAAATAAGGGCAGGTAAGCTGCAGGGTCTGGGGTCTAACAACTCTTGATCTGGGGTGTCTAACACCATAGAAACATATCTAAGGAAGCTTTCATGTTGTTGTTTGAACTATGTGTGGTTTAAAATGGCTGCAGTCCTTGGGTTTAATTCCCTGTACTCTCAGATTAGAATCGTCCCTGCAGGCAATGCTGTCTGCTGGGCACTTGTTGGGCATGGACCTGGTGGGATGATTAACGAACACCTGCAGGGATAAGAGCAAAACCAAATGTTTATACAGCAATCAGCCTGCCAGACCTTCAGGGTTATGAGTAATGATAGAGTCACTTTCCACCCTATTGGTGAGATGTGGAGAGGAAGGAAAGGATAAATCCATATTAGCTGCAGGGAAATGACAGTATACCAGGAAGCAAGTCCTCAGTGCTTCAGGTATGGCCTTACCTGGTGCCCATAGGCACTTCTGGCAACACTCTGCTGCAGCAGCATCAGGCTGCACTCTCCAGCTAGGCATGCTATAGTGATGCTTTGATAGAAAGTGGCTTAGGTTAAACCCACCCTGTCTGGAGAGGCTCTTCTGCAGCCACCACCCCAAGCAAAACCAAGGAGTTCTCAACTGCAGAATCTCAAGCAGCCTCACAGGACACGCCTTGATTTATGCACCAAATACCAGGAAAGGCTCTAGTTCTGTTTGTCACTCTGCAGGCGGTGACGGTTGCTCCAGCATGTGAAATATGTCCTGCCTGACACCTCCGTTCAGGAAGTAGTGGTTTGCTCAGCAGAGGTGCGGGAGGCAGCGAGTTGTTATCATGTATAACATGAGCCTTTCTCATAGCTGCTCTCCATTCACTGGGTTGGTTTCAGAGCAGGAGGGCTCTGCACGGAGGGCACTGGTGACATGTGCAGCAGAGGTCATGTCCTGCGTGCAAGCTCTGGAGTGTTCTGTTGGGTTTTGACACTGCAGTGGGTTGGTTTTCCTGCAGGGCTGGGCTCGCATCCTGCAGACCTCAAGGCTCCTATTCATCGGGCACAGCGTGCCTCAGGTCTGCCAAATGCAGAGAGTTCGCTGTGAAACAGCCACTGAAGTGGCTGCAGCCACACCTGGGTTGTTACTGGGTGAAGGGTGTTGAAAGTCCCTTCCAGCCCCTTACCAAGAGGGCAGGGCTGTGCCCATCCCATGGGTGGGAAGGCAGCAGTGGTTTCCTTCTCCATCCTCTTGACTTTAAGGAGATGGACCCACTGCTTAGCTGGGGCAGTTTCCTTGCTGAGCTCTTTGTCAGGGATGGAGATGAGCGGGCTCAGTCTGAGCTTCCAGCAAAGCTCTTCACATCTCTCCATGAGGAACTGCTGTTTTGAGGGAGGGAAAATTTCCTGAAGATAGGAATTGCATCCAAGCTTTGCTGCCAGCGCATGCTTATGGCTTTCATGTGCTGTTGCTCATATCAGAGCAGAGATTCTGAGCTGCTGGGACAAACCCAGCAGAAAACAGAATCTGGGAATTAAGGCCCAAAAAGCAGTCAGCTCTGGTATGGCTGAGTCAGGGTATTACTTAAGTAGGTCCGAGCCTTTTTAAATCAATGGGAACAACTGCTGTGTCTTAGCCATAAGGGAAAATAACATTGAATCAGCTAAGAAAGGGCAGTTTAATAATAGTGCCTGAATGAAACACATCCCAATCTGCAGTATGGTCAGTCACGAGATGTTGATTTAAAATAGGCTCAAGAATGTAACTTGTAATTCCTGTGGGTTTGTAAAGTCCTCTTCCTCTTCTCAATGATAGTTTTCATCTCCCTGGCTCCTGGAAAGAACTCAATGTCAATGAGAGAGGCTGATCACCCATTCACGGACTGTGCATGTGGCATCAGTGAGCTGCGCTGGTTTGGACCATTCTCCTTGCTAGCTGAGTAGCATTAAGTACAACAGCTGGGAAGCAGCTGGTCGTTGTAGAACTTTTGCAACCCTTGTGGTTCCAATAGTATTCTGTAGGCAACATCTAGGATGCTTTTGGTATGGCTCAGATGCAGCTGCCTATTGCTGGTGTAAGCTTGATGGATGCTGCATGCTAGTAGATATAAACTGCATGAGATCTCTTGATGTGATGCAGCCTGTGCTGGGATTTTTGGCATGCAGTCTGAGATGATACAGCTGTTCCACCAACATTAGGCAGATGCAGCACAGCTTTGCTGTGGCCCCAGCCTGCACTGGGTGAACTGAGACATCACTATGGAGTGTGTAGAGCTATGGACAGAGGAAATGATGGCATGAATCATTCGGTCACCCTGGTACACCACTGGGAAAGTCTGTTGTGGGCTTCCAGAAGCATGCATGCTCAGAAGATGCTTCAAAAACAAGCACCAGAAGGGGTGCTGCATGCGGAGCGGAAGAAGCCCTGGTGGGGCTCCTCCAAAGGTGATGGTGAAGGATTGCTCTGGGCAGGACTGGCAGCTGCTGGATATCGCACTCAGTTATCATTTGTGTGTAATGTGTATGTGCTAATGTGGTTCACTTGATGCATATAAATGATGCCCCATGTTACCTATGCCATCTCCCTCCAGATCTTTAAGAATATCCTAAAACCCAGCCACAAGCCTGGGACCAAGCCAGCATAGTCCAAACTTCACTCCCTGCTCCCTCTGCTTTCTTCAGCAGTGATGCTGGTGAAAACAAAGTCCTGCCTGTCTGGACTTGGCTCCACAATGAATTTCTTCTGCCTAAAGACTCTTGGTGAAATGTTTATTGGGTTTAGTTCATGACAGAACAAATTCAGTGAAACACATTCTTGTAGTGCAGATATCAGAGCTGGGCATGTTCAGTGTCAGTGCCTGTGGTTAGTCTGGGTCTCGTTATTTAATAGCCCTGCTTGCAAATAGCTAATGCGTAATGCTTGTGCTGGGTTCATCCTGAATTAAGGCCAGCATCCTCATGCTGTTTTCCATCCTTCATTCCCTGTGCTACAACTGCTACACTGCCCCAGGCTTTGAAAGGAACAAGACCTCCGCTACTTTCCCACTGTCCAGAGCTCCTTTACTCCATCCTCCGCCCAGTGAAACCTGCCCCTTATCCGCTGCCTTTCTTTTGTGTTTTTAACCACTGCTGCATGCAATCGAAGTCCTTCTCTTTGTCAGTGGCAGCCACTTCTTGCCCAGGCACTCGTGCAGAGCTGCTGAGGCTGAATTCCCCTGAAAGATCCCCAGAAGTTGCTGCAGCAGCATCTCCGCTTGCCCCAGCGTCTCTGTGCTTTGGTGCTGTGGCCATGTGCCTGCAGCGCAGTGTGTTTCACTGTGCAGGGGGAGAGATGCACAGCAGGCAGATGTGTATTTGAAGTGTGAAATTTCCTATCCCAAAATAGATGATGAGTTATCTGCAATAGCCAAGCACCCTCCATGCTGGTAGTTACATCATGGTTTGGGATGCCCGTGTTGTGTGAGCAATGCACACTGCTGCTGTTCTGGACCAGGTGCTGGTGTTGCTTTCCAGGGAAGGACTGCCAGGAACTGGATGTGCCACCAGCTCAGCCTTCTCCTCTCCACTGGGTTTTTGATGACCAAGATGAGATCTGCTCTTTTCACTGTCCTCTACACCATGGCTATATATCACACTGGATACCCCATCCTCCTTGTCACTCCTGTCATGCTGTCTGTGATTTGGCACTGTTCTTCCCCTTGGTCAGCAAGGCAGTCAGTGGAATGAGCATATGATGATTCATCCTTGGCAGCCCTAAGTCCTCAACACTGATTTGACTCCTCTGCTGACATCCAGCTGATGATGCCAGAAAGACAAGAGGGTCTTCTAGGTTTTAGCTGATTTATGGCTTCTGCTGGCTTGGGTTTGTGTGGCCTTTGAGCACTCAGCTCACTGGCAGTGTGTGCTGAGCTCTAGAGAGGGCCATGGGAAGCTTTCCCCATCCCTTCCCAGCTGCTCCTCTCTCTGGTGAAGCTGTGCTTGAACAGGGTGGCCACACACAGCCTGATGTGCCAGGGAACCGCTTTGATCTGCATTCTGATGTGAGCAGAACAGGGAAGACCAAAGGTCAGAGGGGAATGACATAGTGTGCGGGCAGCTTGAGCTCCATGTGCTGTGCTGCCTGCTCAAATGTGCTTTTATTATTGCCTTGTTTCTTCTGCACGTGGGAGGGATGGGGTGAGTTCAACAGAGACAAAAAGTGAAGGGGATGGGAAAATGTGGGAGCAAAAGGAGCTCTGAAGTGCAGCAGTGCAGGAAGAATGTACTGAGTGGTCTGAAGGACTTGGTGTAGGAGAAAACCCAGCTTAGAAACTGTACATTAAAATGTGCATTGCCTCCATTTGTCTCTCTCTGGGGAAGCTTTTTTCCTCATCTAAGCTCTAAACACGACTTTTCTACACGCAGTGTTTCTCCCCTTGGCATTCCCAAGGGAGGGGTTTCTGCCCGGCAGAACTTTGTCCTCCTTCTGCTGTGTGTCCAAACATGAAGGGGAAAAATGGACCCTTGGGGAACTGGAGAGGAGGAATGATCCACACAGCAGCAGAGAAATAATGTTTGCAGCCCAAGACACTCAGTTGCTATCTAAGCAGCAGTTTGCCTTTGCACCACAAACAAATGTCCCACTGCTTTCTGCAGTTATAAATTCATACCTTTGGTCTGAAGCTTGCTCCCCTTTATAGGTGTGATACCATAAACCGTGTGACTGCCTGGAAATGCATCCCGTTATCAGGATTCCATCACCACAACAAATAAAGGTGAAACCATAATTGCAGGCTCTGCTGCTGGTGACAAAACCTCACTGCAAGTTGCCATCACTCCAGGCAAGCAGGAGCTAAGGGCTCCTTTCGGAAGTGCTCACAGGTTGCTGCTAATGAGTGATTTAATGAGGAGCAATGTGCTAAGCGGACAGTGTAGGAAGTTGTGTTCCCCTCTAATTATGGAGGGGCATTTTAACAATCCATTTGGACAAAGATCAGGGAGAAAGCAACAACTCTTTACTTACAGGTCAAGAGTTTTCACTAGGAAAAGCTGCAGTTAACAGACGAGTGATATCCTTGCCTCTGCAACACTGAAAAGCCTATTGGCAGGAACCAAGGTCTTCTGCCACCTTCGTGGAATCCCAGCCTGGTTTGGGTTGGAAGAGACCTTAAAGCTCCTTCAGTTCCAACCCCTGCCACAGGCAGGGACACCTTCCACTACAGCAGGTTGCTCCAAGCCCCGTCCAACCTGGGTTTGATGCAGGATGCTGCAGCAGCCAAATCAGTGCCTGAGCAGCTGAAGGGCTTTCCTGGGTTCAGACTGTGGGACTGCTTCTGAGATGGTTTTGTTATTTTCAGGAGGTTTTGTCCTGTTGACATCCTAAAGCTCTGAAACAAAATCAGGAGAATTTGGGATGCTTTTAAACACTTTAAAGGTTTGCAAGTAAGCTGCAACCAGCGATGGTTGAAGTGCAGTGGAAGCGGTGGAGAGCCTCTGCTCAAGCAGCCTTTGGAGCCTGCAGAATTAGCCCCATTCATTTCCCAAATGACCACTCATTATACAAGGACTCCTCTTGGTTTTCCAGCACAGAAAGGTGAGCTCTCTTTATTTTACAACAGTTATATTGCCTGTAGGTCCTTCTCACTGTCATGCAAGTTCATAGCTCAAGCAAGAGCCGCTTGCTCTTACAGCCCTAGCTGTAAAAGCTTTCCTTTTATTGCTTTGTCTGGGTTTGGCAGGGATGAGGTCTCCTCTCCTGTGACCTGCTCTCCCGGTATGTGATTGCTTCCCAGCTGAATGTAGCTGTGTGCACAGTAAAGGTGAAAACAGGAAAGCCAGCTGAGGTTTGCTGGGTTTATGAAGAGCTTGGTTAAGATAGGCAAGCACAGAAGAATCCAATGTCAAGGTTTTAAACCTGTTTTCCTCTCATAACCTATGCAGGAGGTTATCCTGAAGACCTCACTCTGGGTGCGAGCAGCTTGAAGGTCTCCTTAGTGCGCACTGGGTGAAGAAATGCGAGTTCTACAAATCACCTGGAGGCGATGGAGGAGCCATTGGTGGCACCAGACCTCTGAGCTTGAGCATGTCCTATCCCTCCTGAGCTTCACAACACGGCTTCACTTTTTGTTCCCCTCCCAGGGAGTTCAAAGCAACAAAATCAGCTGTGAAACACTTGGAGTTTGGCAGTTATTCTGTCAGTGAAGCAACCGGATGGATGAATTTCCCCCCACCACTGGCAAGGTACCTGATGTGCTGTTGGTCACACAGGTACCTTGGCATGAGGGAAAGCATCTCCTCCGTCCTGGTAAAAACTCCCTTGCAGTGTGTTTGTGGGCTCAATGTGAGGCACTGGCTACTCTTTTCGTCCATCCTCAGATCTTGGACAAACCTTTTACCTGTGAAAACTGACCTGCTGGGTTTTCTGAGGCTGAGCACAACTGAAAATCTTGCTCCTTTCGATGCATGAATGGGCAAATTAACCTCTACCTTATTTTTAGCCCTGTTTGCATCATAGAAAGTTTCCCTTCTCTCTCCCCCTGTGTGTAACAAACTTGCAGTGGTTTCTAGACAAAACTGACTTCCTGTGGTTATGTGGATGCCACCCAGATGATGTTCCTTCCTGGGGGCACAGAGGTGGCTCCAGGTCCAGCAGCCCCATATGCCCTCCCTGGCTGTGGCACAGGTCTGTTCTCTTAGATCACTTCTTTGCCTGCCCTAGAGCTGTGCTGGGTAATGGTGCAGGGTTTGAGGTGGGGGTGACCCAAGGCAGCAGCATTGATAACCAGGGGTTCCTGGGTGGATGGATCCCTCATCTCTCCCCAGGAGGTGGACGCTATGGTGCAGACACAGCCAGGTCATCACCATCCGGGCCACTGCCCTGCAGAGCTGGGATGAGGCCATAGGAAGCTGCTCTCTGCCTGCAGCTGCCTGCTTTGTGTTGTCTCAGGCAAGGCCAGTTAATGGCTAACTGGTTCTGCACAGCCCTGCCCTGCCATTCCCTGCCTGCACTGCCCATTCACCTTGCTGTGCTGGATTTGAGACCTGCCACCACCTCCTTCCCATGACGTGCTTTTCCCCTTCTCCTCCGGATAAACCCCACATCTGTCTCTGTGTGCCTGCAGGTTGAGTCAGAGCAGAGCCTGTGCTTGTTCCAGCCCTTTGGGCTGGATCGTCCTCTCCTGCAGCCTGGGGTTCTCCTCAGCCCACTGCTGCTCTTGCTCAATGAATGCAGTTATTCCCCAGAGAGCAGCGCAGCACAGCTTTGTTCAGCACAGGGGTTTTCCAGGCAGTGTCAGATGCTGATGGCCGCAGCTGGAGATGCGCTGCCTCAGCCACGCCGGGCTCTCGCCACCCACCCCAAATGATGCAATATCATGTCAAGCTTTTCCAGCCTGGAAGTATGGCAAGTAAGTAAAATATGCAGGGGAAAACCAGTTGCTTTTCCCCTTGCCCTGTGTGGTGCATATGCTTTCTTTTTAGGCAAATATGAGTTATTTATTCCAAGGTCTTTGCTGCTGATTTTATCATAGAAGGTGATAGTGTCACTGATGAGGACATCCACAGCACAGACTTGGTGTGTAGGTTTGTTTAATAGCAGAGCCTGTGACCCTGCTCTGACTTGCAGATGTTGGCAGACAAAACACACCTGCCCCATATGTGTACAGGACCCAGGGTAAGCAGGATTCCACCTATCAGCTGCACTGGGATGAGGGGGAGTGGAGAATGGGATCAAACTAGCAAGTTCCATGTGCTTCCATGACTCATGAAAAACCCCCTCCGACCGCCTCTGTCAACGGCATGGCTGTTTGGGTTCTTTTAAGGAATCTGGAATTCATTCTTGGAGCTCTCCCATGAGAAAAAGTAAACATACCGTATATAAAACCTCTTTATTAAAACAAATATACAGCATTTTATATACAAAAATAAAATGTACAAGAAAATAGACCATTACAGCTTAGTGATTCGATTCCTATGTATAACACACACACCCCCACCAACATCTCCCATCCACGCTCCCCTGCTCGTGCTGGCGCAGGGGCTGCGGGGGCTGCCACTAGAAGGGATCCCAGAAAGACATGGAATAAATAAAGAACTCTGCCCCTATCAGTGCAAAAGTTGTCATGCAGCAGCTCTTCAACTACTATGTGGAAGTACATACGGCATGCCTACTAGCAGATAACATCCTATGAGTGGACCTGGGTAAGTGTACTACATGAAAGCAAAAGCCTAAACTGGATTTTCACATTTTATTTACGCAGCTGAAAGATGAACCATGTGATGGAGTAAATCAAAGAAGAGAGCCAATTAGTGCAATTTTCCTAAGTGTATGACAGTCGTTAAGCCCAATGTCAGCAGTGTTGCACAGGTAAGCAGCAACCAAAACTAATAGGTCAGAGACTCATTTGCAGCGTGTCTCCTAAGCACTCTGTGGGTAAAGTGTTCATCACATCTCGCACAGGGAGGTAGTGTGTCCTCCCCAGACCTCCAGCACACTCAGTGCTACCCCACTGGGTCACATCCGTCAGCAGAAGCTTCACCTCCAAAGCAATGGCAAGGTGTGTGCTGCTGCTGAGCACCTCTGGAGCCAGGAGTCCTGCTAGTGATGGAATTCCTTTCCTTGCTAACCTTTTCAGGCCTAAAAGTTAAACGGAATAGAAAAGCTACTTTCTTCAGTCAGTAACAAACAATTTCTTCCATTCTCTTCAAGCTCATCCAAGTTTCTACCCAAGAGCAGTTTGGGCTCAGAGGAAGCCAGAGGTTTACAAGCCACAGGGAATGACTTGCATGGGAGCTCTCACTGTCTCCAGCCAGGGGAACTCGAGGGTTTTCGGGTCAAAGAGCCTGATCTCCGACTCTCCTAGAGGGAAGCAAACACAGGTGAGTACTGACTTGCATGCAGCAAGAGCAAAACAGTGTATGTGTGTGTATACAGAAATGTATCTAAAATTGAAAGGTTGCTCTAATGTGAGTGAATACCTCAGACTGATGTTTTGCTGCAATACTCCAAACACTCTCTACTGAACTGTCCCATTTCAGCTAAGTGGAAATACTTCGGTTACATTGCAAGGAGCTCCTGAAAGCTGACACAGCCTACATATAACCCTAAGACTAAGCGGTAGAATACTCCTACTAGAGGTAGTTTTTCTTTCTACCAACAAATTCCTTACAGCCTTCCAACCGGCTCCTTGGAAATCTCACAACACAGGGATGTGTGGATTGCTCCATCTGCATTGCTCCCTCCCATGAAACCCCTGCTCTGCATCATCCCATGGCCTTGCCCTTTGATGATAACTGGAGTCTGTACCTGAAGTCGTGTCGATCTCCCCATCCTGCTCCTTGTAGCTGTAAGTGTTGCACATGGTCTGTGTGCCCAGCTCGTTGGTGAGAAAGCCTTTCCCCCCAACGCTGGTGGTGTGCCAGTCTTGGGCTGGTTCTAACAGCTGTAAGAGAGGAAGCAGATGGTAAAACCTGCTTCTTTCCATGGGTGCAATGTTCTGCTTCTTTTCCTTAAGTAGGAGACAGTCAGCAAAAGAAATCACATTGTATCTCCTTGTGCTAAGTTATATGAAATTTGGTTTACTCCCAGCCTAAAAAAAAGCTAATGCAAAAGAGTGATGAACCCCCCATGTTATCAGTGGGATAAACGTGACACATCTGGAAACACAGATTAAGCTCCATGCATGTCAGACATGGAGGGAAGAGCGAGATAGTCTTGAGGACTTCTGTAGAGTCTAATACAGCAACCTCTACTGCGAGCAGAGCTCAGCAGCTTCCTCTGACTTTCACATCAGAGTAAATAGTTCCATGGATGTGTCCTCTCCATGTTTGCAAAGCAGCCTTTTTGTATCCGCTTTTTTAGGCTTCCTCATTAAACAAAGGTCTTGGATTGCATGTCCAGCTCTGTTATGACTGAGAGGATAGCTCCTTCCCTTCCTCTCTTGGTGCAGACAATTTTGGCCAATTTTGTTCCGACCAGACAGGCTGGTTTTACCTTAAAAATGTCCGAATTCATTTCCTCTTCATCTTCGTCTGTGACTGCTTTGCAAGTACATAAAGAAAGGGAAGAAAACAGAGATGTCAACTTTTCACATGTTATCCCTTGCACTTCTGCTTCTTCACCACACAACCCACTTCATATTCTCTTCTCACACATCACCACAACCTTTTACTTCCCCCCCCCAGCAATAATATTGAGGAGATGCTCTCCTGGGTTTGAGGTGCAGTGGCCCATGAGCACCTCCGTCCCCACAGCCCTTCATCTCAAATGCTCTTCAACAACCCAAGACTCGCCAAAGCAGAACCTGCTTGGTAGACAGGAGGAAGATGCACCCTGAGTGAAGAACCACTCTGGTACATCCATTTCTATTATGGTTTTCCCTACTGGGAAGCACGGTTACCTCTACTGTTACTACTGTACCCAACTCTTGTTTCTCTTGATGCCCACTCCTTCCTCCTGCTGCCTTGCTTCCAGATCTGTCTGCAGTAGACCAGTGAAAGACAGGGGTGTAAGGAAAAAAGAAGTACCTACCTTCTGAGGATGAAGCCAGGGGAGACACCTGGAGCTGGTAAATGTCATTGGTGCTGTCAGCCATGGTGATCTCCATTGGTGACCTCCAGTCGGTCAGGGAGCCGCTCACCTCACACGGGGAGAGGTCTGTGAGATGCACCAGGAGGAGTCATCACTCAGCAGAGACACGATCACCTCTATTTCCTCCCTGCCCATCTGATGGCCCAGCCAGGCCCAGCCCCAAGAATCATCTTTGTCTTTTGGTGCAGAGATTATGGGTTACACAGGAACAGCATTTCCCACTCTGCTCAGAGAGCTAAAAACCGAGCCTCACCTAAGGTGATGGAAGTGCTCTCAACCTCCACTTCCTGCCCCATGTAGTTGTGGACGGTGTAGCTGCTGTGGTCATCTGCCAGAGCAGTGGTGGTTAGCCTTTCTGCTGACTCCTCCATCCTCGTATCTTCGTAGGACTACAGAAATAAGGGCAGAGCATGAAAAACTTGCCTAAGAACATGCAAGTTCCTATATGAACAAAAAAAAGCATGAAAACCACCAAAACCTCTAGCTTCTTCAGCAGCCTCCACAGTCACATACCTTTCTCTTGCTCCTGCTTCTGGCTTCTCTTGAAGACTTTGACTTCCTTTCTGTTAAATAAAAACAAGATGAATGTGAGGAAGGGCTGATATTTTGGGTGAGTGCTGAGCTCGTGCAGTTTTGAGCCCTGCTTAGCAAGCTCTGCTGCTGTCAGCAGCGAGTCCTGATCACCTCCTGATGATGCCTTCAGGCTTGTTCGAAGAATCTGGGATAAAATGAACTGTATGTACAAACTGGACACAAGAGGAAGACTTCACGGTGAGAACAATCAGCCACTGGAATAACCTCCTCAGGGAAGTGGTAGAATTCCCAACACTGGGCCCTGTTAAGATTCAGCTGGATAAGGTGCTGGGACATTTTGTCTAGGCCAGGCTTTGCCAAGAAAGGTGGGACCAGATGATCCTTGAGGTCCTTTCCAATCTGATGTTCTAAGATTCTGCGACCTGTTACCATTGCCAATAACCAGTGCCAAACACCAATGGTACCAACAGCAGCTGGATTGCTGAGGACTTACCTTTCTTCTGATCCTTTGTCAATGGTGGCAGCATCCTATAGACCCTGACAGCACTGGAGCCTTTGTTGATGCTTTTATCCTTCACTTCTTCGATGTCAGGCAGTGAATTCATAGCGCAGCGGAAATTTGCCTTCCAGGTTTTCGGATCAGGGTCTTTTTCACCTACTTTGTATCTTCCTATAAAGAAGAGATGGAGTGTTCAGACTTCTCAGTGCTAGTTCTTCCCACCACAAAACCAAATTACTTCTCTCTTTTCTGACACACACAATAGTAATTATAAATTATAACTACCTGAGGTGCAACTCAAGACAAAAAATGCCTTGAGAAATGGATGCGATTGAGGGACATGTAAAGCCAGCACACACCTGTATGAATGGCCCAGCTCCGGAAGAGACAGGCATCCTTCTCCATGTCCCAACCATGCTTAGCTGCATGTTTCCATGGGATTTGAAACATCATCTTGTCCTGAAGGGAAACCAATAGAGAATTGAATTAAAAAGTGCCAAGTGCTGGTTTGGAGCTATGGATTTAATCCAAGAATTCTCAGTAGAAGCTCAGAAATTTTATAAAACCTCTGCTCTGCATCTTAATTAAACATCCATCCTTCCATCTATTTTGTTCAAGGAATTTAAGGCTTTTAATGGCTTCTAAAACTGGGGAAAATCTGTGTGTCGTACAGTAGAAGTAAGCAACACTGTTGAATTTATCATATAATCATTTTCATACATCCAAAATTCACTTATATTGCACCTAATCTATTAGTATGTCATGAGCTACAGTATATTTTCTAGGTACACTTTGGTAGAAAATCCCTCTTTAAAGTTGCCCATAATATCCCGCAGGAATCCTAAAGAAAACATGTCCCAGGTTAACTATCACCTTGGGATGGATATGGAGACTTCAGAGAATGAGGTCTGCCTCCATAAGCCCTGTGCTACAGGTACAGGGATGTAGCTTCAGACCAAAATATACAGCATTTCCTTCAGGCCAAATCTTAAACCTGGGAGTCTAAGAGAAGGTCCTGAGCTGGGCAGGAGGTGCTATGAGAGAACTTGGAGTTTTCTTGGTTCTCTGCAATATTCAGCCTGCTTTTATTGTAATTTATCCTTTCCCTCCTAGGAATTTTCCCAGGCAAAGTGGCCCTACCAGCCTGTGTACCAACAGAGCTATGTTTTCTGCAACAAACGTAGCTGGTTTTTAAACATAATGCAAATTCTCTCAGTGTTTTTCTCTCCTTTATAATCTTGACTCCTGTTTAAAGTCATCTAAGAACAAGGATGGTTAATGACACAGAAGTAACACTGATAATAGTAATAAACCACCCTCACCTTGTTAATCCATATCAGTCCTGGTATTTTGTTGGAGTTAATCTGCATTTCCAGCCAGGGCCTCATGCGCATTCTTGACACCGGCATCTTGCCTAAGGAAAAAGTAACAGGTCAGAAAAGTCCCCCCGCCTTTTGGGACGTTCTGCAGTGTCACCCCGCGCTCCGTACCCTTTGTCCACCACCGCCGTGGATGGAACCAAAGCTGCTTCTCGAGTCTCAGCTCCTCCTCAGTATCCGGTACCCAGCACCCCCTGGTCGGGCGCTACCCCCGCCGCTGAGCTCCAGAAACGCGCCCAGTGTCCCCAAGCTGGGAACGGGATTGCTTGAAGTGGTGGGTGCTGCAAGAGGGGAGCCTGGGACGGGGAGAGCCCCAGCCCCGGGAGGGAGCCCATCGGCAGCGGGTGCTCGGACAGGGACGGGACCTCCCTCCGCGTCCTCCGATGGGCACCAACTGCACGGTCGTAGTTTATAAAGTTTGTTATCAGTTCAGACCTCAAACAGGGTATATTGGAGATGTGCATTTTACTTACCAATGTTGGGTTCCATTATACAAACACACCTTTTT
>JAOEHY010031037.1:5053-25502 GCA_025447955.1 Psilopsiagon aurifrons
GTTGGGGGGGGGGGGGGGTGGCACAGGACATGCAACCCCCTGTGCAGAGCGGTTTGCACAGCCCCATCCTCCCCTGAATGGGCTGCGCTGGGACGTGCCGAGGAGCCAGGGCTCGGCTCCGCTCGGTCCTTGCATGTCCCGATGCACGGCCGCCGGCGCCTCCAGCCGCTCTCGGCAGCCTCTGGCTCCGCTCCAGGGGTGGTTTATGGCTCTGCCCTGGCAGGAAGCCTCAGCTGGGCACTGAATGGCAGCACGAAAGAGCACGGCGGTGCCTGCTCATCCCTGCGCTGATCGGTGTGTTGATGCCCCCATCAAGCCTGCAGGGTGGCAGGTCCAGCCACACTAGGAGCTGGAGGGATGATGTATGTGCTTTATAGGCAGCCGAGAGCTGAAAAGCTGTGTCGAACCCCGTGCTGGGGGTCGGTATACGTGCCCCTGAGAACTGGCACCTCCATCTCTGCTCCCTGTGGTCCTGCTGTGCCGTGGGGGTTTTCCAATGCAGGTGACCCCGGTGCTGCTCAGGGGCACAAAGGAGACCAGGGACTTGCTGGAGGGCAGTGGCTGCTCCAGCCTGGCCCTTGAGATGTAGCTATGCCCCTCTAAATCTGCGAGGCTTTCGCAGAGCTCTTTTCCAGGGAGTTATCATGGCAGTGCTATCAGCTGTGTGCAAGGCTGTCCTTCCAGGAGGAGGTCTCCAATGTCACCCTGTCCATGTGTCAGCCCTGCTCATGGGCTGGACTGGTGGGATGGAGCACACGCTTCACCAGCACTCAGTGGGGAAGGACATGGGGCAGCACCAGGGTCTCCATAACCTCATTTCTTAGGAAGGTTTATCACCGGATTATGGAGAAGGCTTTGGGAGCACAGTGAGGAGCACTCCATATGCCTGGCCATCTCCAGCAATGGTCCTTCACTCCCCCCTCATGCCCGGACCCCTAACCCATGCTGCCCACCTTATTTTTCCCTAACAGAGCTTCCAGCCCTGCCGAGAAGCCGGGCTGTGCCCCGTCGCTGTGGCAGATGGCTCCAGGGCTGCCCGCAGCCTCCAGATGCTCTGCACTACCTGAACCCTTCCTTTTTTTAGTAGGGGACACCAACTGTTTGCAGGGAGCCCGAGCTCCGTGTGCCGGGGGGCGGGCAGGCGCTGGTGGGGGGCAGCAGCTGCTGCCCGCTCGGGCACTTCTTGTCTTTCCTGGCCCCCAACGCTGTAAGTTAACACCCCACAAGCAGGTCCAGGGAGGATTTCAACGAAACCTGAAGCTTGGGAGGGGAGATTATGCTGCAGAAGTAGCCTGGGACAGCGTAAAAGAAGCACTCCCACCATCGCCAAAGAAGGAGCTGGATTTGCTCCTTGGGGAGCAGGGTCATTCCTGCTCTCAGTAACGGTGTCTGAAGCGGGGGAGATGAATACCTTGAACATAGTTCATCCCTTTCTGTCTCAGCTGGGCCCTGCTGGGCCTCCCCGGGACCCTGGGGGTGCTTGCTTGGTACCTCCTGGTAGGTCACTGCTTAATGAAACCAGGTTTAGGACAGATGCCTGGGAAAATGCCCTCAGCGTGGCTGGTCCTTCACTGGCATGAAGACTAAAGGAGTGCGGTGGCTTTTCCAGAGGTGTTCATGCTCCCCCAGCACCATCTGCCCTCGGATGGGGGCAGCCGGTGGCCTCTGCCTGCAGGATGCTGGTCTAGGGCAGAGTGGCTTATTCCAGGTCCTGCAATGGCAGGAGCAGAGCTGAATGCTGCTTTTGTTTGGGGTGGTTTGCTGGTTTCTGAGGCAACCACATCTACAGACTGAGGAGAGCTGGGCTGGGGAGATGGCTGATCCCATTCCACAGATCTCAGCGGGGATGCCTGCAGTGCTGATATATGAGTGTGGTAGGAGCTGTAGGTGAAGGCTGCCCCATCAGCCCCACCAGCCCTATCGGGGAGCTCTTCTTGCAGGAGGCTTTGAGTCTCTTGACATCCTGGTGAGAAAAATCAGAGCAGTCCACTCTTATGGACCCTGCATTGTGCAGACCTGCGCAATGGGGCAGCGTGCTTTCCTCAGTCCTTCAAGGTGTCACTTCCAAGGCCCTGATATTTCTTAACAAGGTCCCATACCTGAGGTGCAGCTCGGGCCATGGTGAGCACAATCCCCTCTGTGTCCCCCATCATAGGACAGCATGCGCGCGCTTGAGCTGGCTGTGGAGGAGTGCGGTACCTTGGGGCAGAACAGGAGGAACCCCACACAGAACTGCTCCTCTCCCTCTCCTCCCTTTTTCACCCATCTCTTGTTTTGTGCAGTGTGGCACCAGCCTTGGTCTTGGGGCCACAGAGAAGCTGTATGTCAGGGCCAAGCAGATGCAGCTGCAGGTACCAGGGCAGCCCGTGCTATGGCTGGATGCCCAACTCGGGGGTCTAGGGCAGGTCCTGGCAGCCTGTCAGTGACAAACTGCAGAACAGGCTGACAGAGACTGTCACCAAGCCAAGGAGAGCTGCGCCACCGGAGCTCGTGTGTCTGATGGGGCTGCTGACAACCTCCAACAACACCCCCGTGGGGCTGCCTCCTGCTCCCTGCTCTGGATGCAAATGCAGGTCCCATCCATTTAGTGGATTTAGGTTGCCACCGGTGTCCCCTGGTAACCCAACCTCTTTCCAATGAGCTCTTGCATCCTCTGCCCTCTGCTCCCTGGGGACTGTTGCTTTTGCATGTGGGTGAGCACTAGTGGAGCTGGAGCTCCTCTCTTCAAGGGAAGGTGGGTACATCCACCCTAGTGCAACCCACCCTCCTCTGCCCGCTCACCCAGGAGCAAGCTGCCTTTTCATCCCATCCCTCTTCTCTCCCGCAGGCACATACCAGGGGCAGTTCACCAATGGCATGCGGCACGGCTACGGCGTGCGGCAGAGCGTGCCCTACGGCATGGCCTCGGTGGTGCGCTCCCCGCTGCGCACATCCTTGTCCTCCCTGCGGAGCGAGCACAGCAATGGCACTCTGCCGCAGCAGGACTCGCCGGCCGCCAACGCCGAGAGCCTGCCCCTCTCACCCACCATCACCCGCGGTGGCTTCGCCCTCAGCCTCTATGCAGATGTGGAGGCTGGCAAGCCCAAAAAGGGGGGGCTCTTCCGCAGGGGCTCCTTGCTGGGGAAGCTGAAGAAGTCCGAGTCCAAGTCATCCCTGGCCAGCCAGAAGAGCCGCGTCAGCTTCCTCAAGAGTGAGAGCGGGATCAGCTCGGCCGCCAGCGATGCCACCTCCACCGTCAGCCTGGGCGAGGGTGCCGAGGGTGAGGAATACTCCCCCTTTGAGTCTGACATCGATGCCACCACCACAGAGACCTACATGGGTGAGTGGAAGAACGACAAGCGCGCCGGCTTTGGTGTCAGTGAGCGCTCCAGCGGGCTCAAGTACGAGGGTGAGTGGCTGGATAACCTGCGGCACGGCTACGGCTGCACCACGCTGCCCAGCGGCAAGAAGGAGGAGGGCAAGTACCGCCACAACGTCCTCATCAAGGGCATGAAGAAGCGTGTGATACCCCTCAAGAGTGCCAAGATCCGGCAGAAGGTGGACAGGAGCGTGGAGGGGGCTCAGAGGGCTGCGGCCATCGCCCGGCAGAAGTCAGAGATTGCGGCGTCCAGGTGAGTGCTTGGGGCTTCAGCACACAGGTCCCTGTGGTGATGGTGGTCTCCATCCCATGTGCCTCTGGAGCTGTGCTGTGTCTTCCTTGGTGCACAAGTCAAATGGGCTCGCTGCAATTTCTGTTTAATTCTTTGTGCTGAAAGCTGTCAGAGCAGGGCTGAGGGCCTCATGGCAATGCAGGGATATTCAGAACACGTCCCATGTCATCTTTCTCACCCCCTCTCTTGTCCCCCTACAACCCTGGTCCATGGGGGAGCTGCTGAACAGCAGGAACTGGCCGCAGTGCTCAGCAGGATGGGAGCATGAGTTGATGGGATACGAGCACCCTCTTGCTGTGCCAGGCTGCTGGAGCTGCTGGGTCATTGATGGGTTAGGATGAGAAATAGTGGGGTTTGACTGTAGTAAATCCAACAGCTCATAAGCAGCGAGACGTGTTCCAATTTGTTAATCAGGTCTGCAGCAGGGCACGGTTCAGCCTGGGTGCTGATCCTGGTGCGACTTTGTGGGTAGTTTATGGGATGCTTTAGGGTTGTTGCTTAATTTTAGTGGCTTCATATAATGGTCTTTCTGAGATGAGCACTGCTGTGCTGGGGTGCTGCAGACTGGGAGGCAGCGCTTTAGGGAAGGAGGAAGCAGGGAGGGCTCAGCTGGTTATGTATCCTTATGTTCTCCCAGTTTATCCTGGCCAGACCTCAGGGATGGGAAGGGGGCCGTGGATGCGTGCCTTGGATGCGTGCCGCAGGGATGTGTGAGGGAGGAGCGTGCGAGGGCTGCTGCAAGCACGTGGCAGTGTCCTGTTGCACCGGTGTCCCTCGCACTGACAGACGTGGCCACTGCCAGGCACCACATTGCCCCTACACCACCTGGAATGTTAGGACGAGATAGGTAGGTTCCGCTCAGAGTTAGCTATGTTAGAAATGAGTGGGAAAGAAAAGTGCTAATTGCTCTATTGTTCCTCCCGGGATGGAGGAGGGAGAAGATAAGAGCGGCTCCATGGTCTGCCTCAGAAGGGCAGGGAAAATACTCCTTCTTCTGCTCTGCATCCTGCCTGTGTCTGAGCTGTGCTGGCAGCACACTCCTCCTCCCGCAGTGTTCCCTTCGGTCTTGGAGCCAGCCTGGCAAAGACCAGAGTTGTAAGCAGGGTTGGAGCCTTAGTTGCTTTCTTCTTCCTCCGGGAAACGTGGTTGTGACAGACCTTGAGGCTTCACCTTGCCTCTCCATCAAAACCTCACCCTGCGCAGGCTTTGCTGGGCAACCCCATGGCTGTCCTGCCTTGCTCCTGCGTGCTGTTTAATTATCAGTTACTTCATTATCAAGTGAATAATACCAGTGGGGTGGGAGCCTGTTCCCAAATCCCATCCCTCCCCTTCAATAAACCACGGCTTTACTCTCCCAGCAGCCATTGCTGCTCCAAAGTTTGGTGGGGACTGTGATTGTTTCTTAGCAAAACTGAGTTGCTTCAGTGACCAGTGGAGAAAAACATCAGGACTGCAAGTGCAACGCTGTGCAGGGCCAGCTGGGGTAAAAATAACAGCCTGGGGTGACGTGAGGCCCACTGGATCCTCCTGGCAGGGCCAGCTCAGCCCAACACCGGCTTTGCTGAGCGCGGGAAAGGCGTGCGGCCGCGGCGCTGGGCGCCTGTAAATAAAGAGGCTGGAGCTGCAAAAGCTGATCCCTGAGAGCTCAGCCGGTTTACACAAGCCTCTTTTTATTATACACTATTTACACTTGGGATCAAAAGCTGCTCTGCAGTGTTTTCCATCAGGGGCTGGAATGCGGCCGCTGTCCTGGCTGGGGACTGCATCCCTCCCCAGCGTGGAGGGGAATAATTTCCTATTAAGGAAACCTTGGAGCTGGAGGAAATAAGACGTTAAAGCCGGTTTCCTCCAGGGAGTCCTCCCCTAGCAGACCCTGCAATAGTGTGGCTGTTGTGGCAGGGAAGAGAATATTGCTTTCCCCATAGTGCCATGTCCCTGGTCCAGCTCAGCTGCTGCAGGAGCAGAATTCATGCTCCTGCATCCTGTAAACTATAACTCACCCTTTCCATCAGTGGTTATTTCTGGGGGATGTTGCTCTGGGCAGAACTGCTCTCTCTACCTGCCGCCTTTCAGGACTCATGCTCTCCTTCTTCCCCCTTTCAACTCAGCTTTGGGGTCAAGAGAAAATAGAGGTAATTTTGCCTCTAGAAGGTCCTTAGGTTAAACTCTAGCTCTGCCACTGACTTTCTCCTTGGCCTTGAACCTTGCTTCAGTTTCCACACCCAGGGCAGAGAGTAATTGCAGACAGATTGTGAAAATCGATTATTATGGTTTATAGAAGGGCTGTGCTATCATTAGCATTGCCCAAGCTCTTAACTGCGAGGTGAGGTTTTCTAAATGGAGCATTTACATTTTTCCTCAGATGGTGGTGTGTACCTTACCCAAAGAAGTGTCTCTGAGAACACATCCTTTTGGGGGAGAAGATGTGACATATCTCTATGTGAGATTATTGCTAGGAACTAATTGGCAGGACACAGCAGCCAGGCTGTGCAGCCCAACTCCATCCACATATCTGTGCTGCTGTAGAGGGGTGTTTGAGATTCATTTGCTCCTGGCACTCAGGGGAGCCCCTTGCAGAGTTAAAGTACTGTAACCTCCAGCCTTCCGTTGTCTGGGGGTGAAATGTCAGGAGGAGGCCAGATTTCACTCTTTTGCACCATAAAAGGCTCTTTAGGGATAGAAATCCTGAGGAAAACAAGCCCAAGTGCTGGAAGCTGCCTCGGCTGGTTGCACTGCAGGAATCCCAGGCACGTGCCCGAGCTCTGCGGGTGTGCAGGCAGGCGGCTACCAGCAGCACTGATCATCCCCCTGACCAATGATGATGGCCATCGTGGTCAGCAAACCTTCCTCATCCCATGCTCTGTTCCAAGGGTGTCTGAGACACCAGGCTGCTTGGCAGCTCCTGACCTGCTCTGTTTGGGCTTTCCAGCCAGCACTGTGGCAGTGCCAGCTATTGCCCTGCTGCCTGTCTGCCCAGGCAGCACTGCCCTGGCTTCCTCTGCTCCCTCCTGAATTCTCCTATTGGCAGTCCATCTGCTTTCCCCATTGTGCAAGAGGCTGAGCACAGAGCTGGCTCTTGAGGGAACAGTGATTTTTTTCATTCCTTTTTTCATTATTTTAGTGAAAATCATTGGGAATGGAGTCACCTTGTCCTGAACTGCCCAGCCAGCCCAGCCAGATGCCCCCTCACCCCAGGAAGAGCCCCTTGGTGCTGCTCAGACGTTAGGCAGAATCCTCAGGCATGTCTATTGCCAGCGTTGGGATCAGCTGGTGGGATGCAGCTAATGGAAGTTAAAGTGTGATGAATCCTCACCCAGCCTGCTGCCACTCAGGAGAAAAGTCATCTTGGCATGCAGCATCTGCGGCCTCCCCCCTTTCCCACCATGTGCCCTGTTCGGGGCATCCTATGGGGTGGGTGGGAAAGGTGGTGAGGTCCTGGGATCATCATCTCCCCATGCTGAAGTAGACCAGCTGCCTGGAGGACAGTGAGGAGGGGACAGCCACTGCTGAGCCACAAGCAAGACACTTAAAAGCCATCTTGAGGTGTGTAAAGGCTGCCCTGGAGTTTTCCAGGCACATGGGTTGATGCCAGACAGGGTGCTCTGCACCCAGAGGTGCTGCCTGTGCAGTATGTGCTTGCCTGTTGCATAGAGAGGATGGTCTCACTGAAAGCAGGGAGAAGGAGCATGGAACTGGTCAGCGTTCATCTCTTCAGAACAGATTAAAATGAACAGCAAGAGAAGGGCAGGACCAGCTGCAGGGGGAATCTGATTCTTCGACTGCTGTATGCTTGGTAGCTGGGCAGCTCATGCAGGGGATTTCCTTCTCACTGGTGCTTTTGAGGGATGAAAATGGGTACAAATACTGCAAATCTCACTGCAGTGGGATCTGCTGTGGTCTGTCTCTGCACATGGTTGTGCCTCCCTGTGACTTGGACCAAAATCAATGGAGGGACTTGGCCAAGTATTCTGCAAGGCCTGGGTCTGGCCACGCTCTGAGATTGTTTGACAGGCATACATCCTGGTAATAATAACCTGATATATCTGCCAGATGTTCCAGGATCAATAGCAAGATAGGAGAGGCAATAGTGGCAGCTGTGCTTCATCTGCTTGACTGCAGACACTGGCCCTGACGCCCCTATGCAGCTGGGTGGTGTAGGCCTGGAGAGCACAACTGAAAATGAATACATTTTGGAGTTAGTTTTTATTCTAATGCAGTATCTACAGAGGTCCTGCTATACTGCCCTTTGCACAGATACCTAAGGATTCCTAAACTGCATTCTGAAACGGCCAGCACTGATTGCTGTTTCAGTAGGGTTTACTCATCACAGTGAGCCTGGGCTGTGCGAGTGATGCGTGTCAGAAATCACATCAGCGCAGCTTCCCCGGCATCAACCCACGCGCATCATTCACAGACAGAGCTGCTGCCTGGTTCTGGAGCCTAAGCCGGTTTTCTATCCGTACCCACGTCTCTCCCTCCAAATAACGAGAGTGCTCCGCGGCTCCAGTATCGCTTTCCAAACCTCCCCTGCCCAGCCGCATTCCCGGCGGCGCTGCCGCTGCCTCCCTGCGCGCAGCATTCCCAGCCTGCGTGGCCAGGCGGCAGCAAGCATCTCCTCGGGGAGCGGGGTGTGTGGTGCAAATGACGTCCTGAAATCGCTGGAGTCAGCAGAGCCTCCTGACTAAATAAGGCCAGGCAGAGCAGGGCTTTATCAGCGCAGCCCCGGCTCGACAGCTGAGCGCCGAGCCCCGTGGCAGCCCACGCCGCTGGAGCTCGGCTGCGCCTTCCACTGATAAGGGGCTTTATTTGACGTGGCTTTACCCCACCGAGCTCCTGCCCTTGTGCCCTGTGCTCTCCGGGGTTTGTGGTGCTGGTGGGGAAGGTGGGCAGCCAAAGTGTTGTCTTCCTGGTGCTTTGGGGTGTGTGTGTCCAGTGCGGAGCTGGGCTGATGGTGGCCTCCGGTGTCCTGGAGCTGATGGCACAGCTCAGCTGCAGAGTTCAGATGTGGGATTTTCAGGTCTGTCAAATCAGACTCAGAGTTTGCCCTGAAAGAGTTTTAGGGTTTGTTTTCTTTAATATCCTTCACTTTCTGCTTTCCTCAGGGTTTTAGCCAGAGGCACAGGCATTAAATCCATGAGTCCAGTGCCTTCCCATACCTTTAGGTCTAAGGCTGGAGGGCAGGATGCTCATGGTCACCCCACAGGAGCAGGCAGCAGCAGTGCTTCTAGGCAGTCCCTGCCATTGGGCTCCTGCTTGGGATAGCAGCTGATCCTCTGCTGTCCCAGCTTCACCATCTCTTTGCTCAGGACTGTAGACCCATGCGATGGATGGGCAGAAGCAGGCAGGTGATGGGCAGAGCTTGTCCTGGCTCCATCCAGGTGGAGTATTGGCTGCGATTTACCTTTGAGCAGGAGCTGTCAGGAAGAAATATTTCTGCAGCTGTACGATCAAACACTGAAGATGCCACAGCCTGACCTCTCAGGGGGCTTAAAAGATAGGTGGGTGCTGGTGAAGGTGGGACAGGACCACCTCGGCTTCATTAATCCCTTCAGAGTCCCCATGGAGTGCAGGGAAAGGCTCATGCCAAGCAAGGTGCAGCCATACCTGGAGCTGGTTGAGGGGCTGGAGCCAAGGAGAGGTCCTTGACGGCTGGATATTCTGGCTGCCCCACAGCCCCCATAGTGGGACTGAGCATCTCAGTGCTTCCACAGGCAGGGCTTGGAGAGAGCCAGTGCACACATGGACAGGGAGAAATGATGGCAGCCACAAGGCTCCTGCTATAGCAGGTGCCAGGACACAGCGGTGAGGGGATGCTCCTTGGTCCCACTCTCCCAGCAAAGATGATTCTCACAGAGCTTTGTGTGTTTATAAAGAAGATAATCTTGATTCATTCTCTCTTGGTCAATAGAAACCCAGCTGCTGGCATCTATTTCCACACCAAACAAAGGCTGGGGCTGGGACTCTCCCATGTTGTGCGTGCTGCTGGTGCCAGCAGTGCTCACTCTTTTCCATGAAACCAGGTGAATAAAGACCTTTCCCCCTTGAAGCTCCTGAGCAGACATGACCTCCTCTGTGAGGCTTATCAGCACAAACTGAGGTCTGTGTCCAGGATAATCATCTGTGGGGATGGCAAGGGGAATCCTGCCTGGCCCATGCCACCTTGGTCAGGACCACTTCAGCTTGGGTTTCCCTCAAAGCTCTTGAATGGACACCATCCCTGGCTGCCTTGTGCCATGGCATCGCGTTGTCACCTTGAGTGGTTTGGTTAGGTGCCTCTGGGACTTTGTGTCACTTGCATTTGGAGATGGGGACACCCAGCTCCTGTCCCAGTGCCTGGGCTTGGTTTTACAGCCTTGTGATCAGGTCTGAGCAGGGCTGGTTTGGGCTTGGTTGGGCTGGGGTTTTGTGGTTTTGCTGCCCCAGAGCACCCGTCTCCAGCTCTGTAGAAGTACTCCTGATCCAGGCTGGTGCCTGGCCCTCGTCCTACCCCAAAAGGCCCCTGGGCTCACCCTACTGTCCTGCCTGCTGGAGCCAGACAGGGAGCAGGCTGTGGGGTTCAGGTGAGCCCTTCTCCATTCCTGGTCCTGTGTGGCCATGGGGACAGCAAGCCGCAGGGTTAGGGTCCAGTGCCAGGATCACACACACACCTGCCCTGGCTGTGGGACCCCCACAATGTGTCTCCACATGTGTGGGGCTGGAAGGGTTCAGTGCCACAGAGTGAGTGATGTTGTGATGCCTTCACCCCTTTGTTCCAGCCTCAGCCCCAACCCAGGCTGGCTGCAGCTGCAGCACTGACACGTTTTGATCCCACCGTGCTCATTATGCTGAGATGGGTCCTGACTCCAGAGGAGGGTGTACACAGCTTTATCTGTTTTCCACTCCTTAGGAATTTTCTCAGGCACTTCTATGCCCTATTAGGGTAAGAGGGAGCTTCAAGGAGAACACATCAATTGGGCAGCAAACTGCTTTCTCCAGGGCTTCCTGGGTCTTTGGGGTTGAAGCAAGAGGGGCTTGCAGGGATCGCCCTCAAGAGGAGCAGAATTTGGATGGCAGGACATCAAGTAGAATTAATGGGCTATTCATTCTGACCTTATGGGAAATCCATATCTCAACAGCTCACAAACCCAGGAGGGGAAAATTGAAATGTGATTTTAATCTGCAAAAATGACTGTGGAAAATGGTAGCTTCTCGTTCAATTCATCTGCTGCTGCATGCAGCAGGAAGGCTTTGACTCCCATCCAAATGCTTGAAATGAGCAGGCAGGGAGCCGGGCTTGGAAATCATGGGATTGAGTCAGGCTTTGCAGAGAGGTTATCATTGCAGTGGAATGTGAAACAGGCTTATCTGGAGAAAGAGAAAAATATTTCAGGAAAACGTCCAATTTAAATATAAATCCTGAGATACAGAAACCCTCCCTCTTCCTGCGGGAGGTGCATTCTTTTCAGCCAGTCCTGGTGTCGAGCTGGAGCAGTTTGGCTTCCTGAGTCTGAGTTTGTGTTGCTTGAGACACCTGGAAGGCTAGGAGAGAAAGGCTTCTGCCTTAAGTTCTGATGAGTCACTGGGCTTCACAGTTCCTTACTCTATGGTTTGCAATGGTGAAATCTGAAAAACATTGGCGTTAGAACTCACTAAAACTGTTCATTGAAAATAATCAACAGTCTTGGAGACACAACACTCAGTTTCTGACCCCTGCTAGTGCTGGTAGAGGTGGGTAAAACACACTGTGCTTGTGGATGCCATGTGTTGGGCAGAGCCTGGGGCTGGGCAGGAGCTCCTGGGTCACTCTGGGCTCCCTTGAAACAAACGGCTGCTGCAGCTCTGGTATTTCCTTGGAAGTGGGCATTCATCCCCATGGGCAGGAAGCAGCTCCTGCCTGCTCAGTGCAGGTACAGTTAGGGAGGCAGGAGGACACGGGGGATGAAAAGCTGGAAGGTCCTGATTGTATACGTGCTGTAAAGACCTCTTGATGCACTGATCAGTGAGATAACCCAGGTGCTTTGATTTTGAAGAGATAGCTAATTAAATTAGGGTCCCCACATCATTAGCTGAGCCCCTTGGTAACGGTGTGGTGGAAGTTGGAGTAAATCAGTGGCATTTGTGTGTTGTTCTGAGGCTGTGCTGCTTTGGGGGGCTCACTCATCCAGGCTTTGCTTGATTGACACTCAGGGCAGCATAGAGGAGAGTGGACCTGAAAACTAGGAGGGATTCCATTTGGCAGCTACAGATGCTCCCTTTTCCCCCCAAGATATCCCTGTGGATGGCCTCCTGAGCTGCTCCCAGCCTGACTGTGCTGGCCACCATGGAGGTGGCCAGCAATGCTTTCAGCCAGCAGGTTTTGGCTTGCACCACTCCATTTAGCGCCGGCTCCAGCAGCTGCCGGCTGGCATCCGAGGGCTGCGGGGGAACGGAGAGCACATCTCCTGTATGCGGGGCTGGGGTGTGTAGGTTGTCTTATTGAAGACAGCTGCAGATCTGTCTGCTTGTAAGATTAATATCACTTTAACTGCTCCAAAGGGAAGTATCCCTGGGTGAAAGATGCAAGTGGCTCAGGGCTATTTAGAGCTGAGGATAACATTTCGGTATGTAAAAAATTCACCAAGTAATCATAAAGGCTAATGCTTGCTGAGCTCGTTAGGTGGCAGGGAGCTCTGCCAGGCCTGTGCTCCTGCGGCACTGCACAGAAGAGGATGCTTTCCTCCTGGCTGAATGGTCTGTTTGCACCCTTTCTGTGGCAGGAAGGAGGAAAGGTCAGATCCATCCAGCCAAGTAGCCTGGACATGACCAAAGTGCCACCACTTGTGTCTAAGTGCTGGTACCATGAGTGAAAAGTCTGGAGCATCTCATGAGCTGTCTGCAAGGGAAGGGAGGCTGAAGGGCAGATCTGCTCTACAAGGCCAGGATGGCTTTTCCTATTTGGATTTCTTTTACAGTGATTTTACTGCCTTTAGGAGGCAGTTTGTATTGATTTATGCTTAATTCACAATTTAGACCATGCCTTTCAGGTGCAGAGTCCATAATATAAACCAGCAAAGACTCATGTACCCCAGGGATACTGTAGTGTAAATTGAGTGGTGCATGCATATGAGAGATGGAGCAAAAAGAGCAGAAGGAGGGTGAAGGGTACAGCTGGCTCTCAGGGCAGGGTGCCCATGGGGTGGGACACACAGGTGGGTTTGACTGTGGGCAGGGAAAGTGGCATGAGAGATGGACTGAAAAGGGATGTTCACTCCCACTGGTTGGACATATTTAATGTTATGGCTCATTTTCTAGCAGTGCCATGGAAAAGGGGCTTTTGAGTTCAGCTGCTGGGTGCTATAAAATCCATGAGCCTCTGTTGTAGTTTCACCCTGACCTCCTCATCTCCAGACTTTCTCCTCTGCTGGCTTTTGCATGGGCTGCTTTTTGCAGAGGCGCTGGGAGCTGGCAGCACAGCCAGCAATAAATAAAGAAAGCGTGGCCCTGATTCAAGCACTGTCTGAAGAGTACCATATTTATAAGGATGTCATCAAAAGCCAGCGTTTTCTGTTCTTGCTAAAGCTCATTGTTGGTTTTGAGCAGATTTTAACCTTGGAAGGCATTTTTCCTCTTGCACTTTTCATGTCTATGGTTCAAAGATCACCTCCCTGCCTCCCTCAACCCTCAGCCTTTCTATTTTAACTACTACACCCGGCAGAGCCCGGGCCATGGGCTGGGGGAGGTTTCATGCTGTGGGTTACATGCACTGGGCTCTCCCAAAGTGGCTGGTATTTGTCCTGCATGGCAGCCAGAGCCAAGATTTCCCTGTGTTGAGCTCGCAGGGACTGCCAGCCATGTGGATAACAAATACATTGAGAGGTACTCAAGGCAAGTTCGATGCTATTGTTATGGCTGAGCCCTTTCCTCCAGTCTGGGCTTTGTCACGGTGCTACTAAACCCTCAGCATGGCTTGTTGGAGGGCTGCGAGCAGCAGTACCTTCCTCTTGTGTCCCAAGGATGTATGGCACAACCAGGGAGAATGTACCTAAAGCACCATGTAGTGTCTCCATAATCCAGATGTTCATCAGTTGGATGATGCTGTAATAAGTAATCCCAGTGATGGGGGGACCCAGCATAGGCATCAGGATTGCTGGCCAGGGGAGAGCAAACATCCTCCTGAGCACCAGCAGGGCCCACCCGTGGTGTGCTGGAGGTGCCAGATTTGAAACTGCAGCTGTATGAACCTTATTTCCCCCAAATCAAACACCTCTGGATCACTTTGCAAGCAGGGACACAGAAGTTAGGCATGTCCCCCGAGCGTGGGAGACAGCTAGTGCTGCCATGTAGCTTGCATCCCCAGGGCAGTGGGGGGATCCCAAAGTTGTGCCACTCAGCTTGCTGTCACAGGGAGCTTGGGAGCTGCCTTGTGGCCTCCTTGGCCTCACACCCCTCTGTGCCCAAGTGGGTTTGTGTAGAACCCCGCTAGCCTTGGGACTGGGTGGGCTCATGGTGATGTCTCAGCTCCCCACACCCGCAGCATCCTCATGGCAGCCTCTGAAACACAGGTTGGGTCTTCCTGGCCTTGGCACCTCTTTACCTGCAGGAATTGCAGTACTCAAACACCACACAGCAGCCAGATAGGACCCAGCAGCTTCTCTGGAGGAAAGGCAATCTCCAGCAGGAGAACAGCACAACTGGGAGCTGCTTTGTCACCTCCAATACCCCCAGTCTGGTCCCTTGCATTGTTCGCGGATACTGGGGGAAGACTGAACATCTGCACCCATTTGGTAACATACTGGCATGGGTCCCGCTCTGTCCTTACTCATGGAGGGAGCAGACCCCAGATCCTGTCCACTTCCAGACTAGTTTTTTGGGAGCCACCTTTAGGAAAGCATCCACTCTCCTGCCAGGAGCTGCCTGCTCCTTCCCCAGCTGGGGCCAGCCGGCTGATTATGTCTGCCTGGGAAGTGGCCAGGACAGCCTCTGCCTGGATCAGTGAGCAACTGAAAGGGGGGATTTTATCTGTACGGTGAATCCCATCCTCCAAGAGCAGCAGGACAAAGCCGGGCTTGGAGATGTCCTGCCGGAGTGAAGAGCTGGATCCTCACTTTGCAAGCTTCTTCCCGGGGCTGGCGCCGGGCTGACTGTGTGCCCCAGAGTGTGCCCAGCCTGCCCTGATCCCCCAGGCATGGAAAGCATAGAAGCATCCCCCCTGGCCCCTGCCAGATTATAGTGGAATTAATCATGCTGATTACATGCTACCAAAAAAGGAGGTGCTTTCTCTTTTCAGAGCTGCCCCAGACCTCCTCCTTGTGAGCAGCAGCTTAAAATTGCTGTTTTCTGCCTCATCATGTTTTGCCTATGTTTTTTTCAGGAGTTGTAATAATTTTGGATAAAAAGACCAGGAATGACAGCAATCCCAGGCAGCTCAGCCTGCAGAGAAAGTGGGGAGATAACGTGTGAGTGTGGGCAGGGAGGTGAATCATGGCTCCAGCAGAGCAGGATGTCATCCCAGGGAGAGACAGGCTGAGCCACAGCAGCTCCGCAACCCTCTTCTTTATCACAGGGCCCTGAACAGTGTTTTCAGCTCCCTGTCGAGTCACACTGCTGCCTGTATCAGTTGGGATTCATGCCCTGCATTTAGTTCTTTCCCTCTAGCTATTCAAAATGGGGTGTGTGTGTATGTGTAGATCTATATATTCTATCTTGTAAGGGTCTCAGAACAGCATTTCTATGGCCAGCACAATGCACCTGCTGTGTATTCAGGCTAAAGCTAGTCTGGTTTGCATGATGCATCTCAGTTTAATGGGAAAGAACTAATCCTGATTCCATGACTGACAGTCCAAAATTCCTCTGCCAGCATTTTCACTGGAGGGATAAGTGCATCTTTCCTCATTTTTTGTCCTAAACCAAATACCAACCTGAGTTTGGTAAGGGCTCACCAAGCACTCTAAAGACCACATTAAAGATTGTAATTTGTAGTGAATTAGTGTTTGAGGGCTGTTAACTGCTATCTTGCTATCCACACAAGAACACGTAGTTTTGCATGTGCCGCCAGCGTATGCTCCATTGCGTGCATCAAGGGAGATGCAAGGAGCCTCAGCAAACATGACAGTGAGAGTGTGGGGAAAGCAGCTCTCTACAAGCCCTGAGTGGAACAAAGCAGCTGAATCTATGGTGCTTCACCCTTCCTTATTTTTGAGGTGCAATTTTGCTGTTTGAAGTCAGCTCCTTTCCAGACCATGAGCAGCTGGGCTGTAAAGCTAGCCCTGCTTTTAGTGCGCAGATCACAGGGCCCCGAGCTCAAGGCATGCCAAGAATATGACAGCCGGCCAGCGAAATAATTCTGATAGCCCAATAGCCCTATGGAGCAAGAGATGTGCTGGGAAGGAGTGGAGAGGATTCAGGGAGCCAAGCTGAGAGGGAGGCAAAAGCTCTGCCTTTCTTAGGACTTATGCAAGCAGCCCCCCCAGCTGCAGTGAGTAAAGGAGCCTCTTGGCTCCTCTTGGCAATGTGTGTTCTTTGCTGAAGAGATACAGGAGAGGTATTTGGGGCAAAATGTGTCTGATATGCTGGACAATGACAGAGATGAAGCAGCTCAGGGCTGGTGACAGCACAGTGGTGTTCAGCCATCCCCTTATGGTCATCTTGTGCTCCAGAGATGCCTATGGTGATGCTTTGGGCACTCCTCTGATCTCGGTTTTCTGTGCTTTGCACTGCAGTGACAAGCCCCTTTTGCAGTATCTGCTGCCTCACTGCAACACGTGAACGTGCTCATGTTTGCAAATATACCTTCATGGCAACTTTCACACCTTAGCTTTCAGCATCTGTGCCCCTCACTTGCTGGAAATCTGGGCTTTTCTCCTTGAGTGGGGGGGGTTTAGGTCAAGTGAACAAGCACTGAGCGGGCTGATTTGATTTTGTTGCCAAACCGTGTCTGCTGCTCGTGCTTGGACAATCTTGGCTTGGATGGTGCTCACTGTTGTGCCCTCTTCTCTCCACAGGACAGCTCATGCCAAAGCCAAGGCTGAAGGGTCTGACCAGGCAGCTCAGGCAGCTAACAACGAATCGGGCATAGCCAGAATGATGGCCAGGGAGCTCTCCCCGGACTTCTACCAGCCAGGTAGGACCAGAGGCATTCCGTAAGAGGGATTTTGCAATTTCCCTGGGGAATCTCTTCAACTGCTTCACCCGCTTTATAACTCTGCAAATTTCCCTCCTGTCTATCCTGAACCCTCTTTCGCCCAAATTCAGCCATCTCCCTGCCCCGGATTGTTTGCTCTCCTCTTTATACCACTGTGCTACCCGCTGGAATATGTTACCATCGGCTGGAGGAAAAGCCCACAATCCCTCAACTTCCCCTCACGTTTCTCCATGCGCTGAAGCCCCCCCAGCACCACACAGGCAGGCAGGGAGCTCGGTACTAGCAGTGCTCCTGCAGATACATCCCTCATGGCTTTTTCTTGGAACAGCTTTGCACATTGACTCATAAGCCCACATCCTGTGGGGCCCACACCGCACCAGGGTATAATCAGACTTTGCTAATTAGGGGCTGTAATATCCTATAAGGAAGTTGCTAATGCAAACTAGTACTTCCCTGATTCCCTATTTATTTATTAGCATCACTCTGACTATTTGGCTGGGAAAACACTTGGGAGGTTCCTTCTCTGAGACCAAGTAAATAGGAAGCATAATACTAGAAGCAGTATTGTGAATGCCATTACCCTTCCCTGGATGCAGGTAGCTAGAGAAACCTTTCCTATCCAGAGAGGGAAAGCAATAAGAGAGCAGAAAACAAGGATCCAAGAGCCTACATTTTTATCATGTCTTTCTTATTACCCACCTTTTTTTCCTGCAACAAATGTCCTGTGGCTGCTGAGGCAGGGACCATCACAGTGGCAAAGCTGAGGGTAGATGCCAAAGGCTGACTCTTGCTCAGCAAATCCTGCAACCTGCACAGCTTCTGATTTTGGTGCCTCCAGGTCTCTTTTACTACACACCAGCACAGGGCATGCAGTGGGAAAGGGGAATTTCCTCGCTTGGCCAAGGAGAGTCATGCTGACAGATTTGCCTAAATTCCCCGTATTCCCACCTTGCTCTGCACCTACAGAGTGCCAAGCTGGGGGGATGCCATGCTGGAGGGCTGCCCACTCAGATGGAGGCCCATCGGAGCTGGATTTGAGAGGGGAAACACCACAGTGCTTGGGCATGGGCATAAGCCAGCATGTGGCACTTCATTTAACAATAGCTAAACGAGGCTTGATCCTGATATAAGCCCCCCAGCTGCCATTCACAGCTCCATATTCACCCTTTGCACACTGCTGTATTTACAGCACAGAGGCAAAGGAAACTGGAATTCCTAATGGGAGATTTTGACAGCTAGCTAGATTATTTTTTCCACCCGTGGCAATTGAATGAGACAATTGAAAATCTTTGCAAAATGCCTGAAGCAGCCTGGCCTCTGCTCCTTGGGTGCTGAATCCTCTCACCACTTTCATGTATGGCTTTTATATAGGGCTTTGCTTAGATCCTGGCCTCTCACAATGGCCCTGATAGCTGCTGATGCATGGTTTTATTCTGTGATTCTTTTAAATCCCTATATTCCCTAAGTGCACAACAAGGGGAAATGTCTCTTCTTCACAGCAGCCTTATCCAGGGACAGGCAAAAGTCCACCCTTGGGTTTTGCTGGGACTCCGAGCTGCTGGTCACGGAGCCAGAAGAGCCTGGCAGTGTTTGGCAGCTGCATTTCACCCCGTTATCCTGGCAGATAGACCCTGATATGTCTGGCAAGGGCAATCCTTCTTAGCAAGCCTCATATCTCTAATAAGTATTGAGCCCTGGGTTTCATTTAGGATATCAACCCTAATAGCTTAGAGGAGAGGGATACAAGCCAAAGTCCTTGCTGAAAGGTGAAGGTGGGGAGGTGATGAGGATCCGAACTATGCAGTGGTCTCCAGGCAGTTGGGGTTTTTTGGTGTGAATTATGCAGGAGGAGAAGAAAGCAGCAGGAGGGAGCAAGGGGCCTGGAGCTGCAGGCAGCCTATTTTGAGAAGTCCGAACAACTGCTGAAATGGCTTCCAAATAATCCACTTGCAGCCAGAAATAAATGGCCCTGAATGGGTCACCTGCTGATTGACAGGAGTGTGCAGGCAGGCCAGAGCAGCTAAAATCAGTGCCCTTCTCTCCCCAGTGCAGTGGCATTGCCTGCATGGGTAGGAAGTAGCAGCATGCAAATCACACCGATTTATTAGAGGGAAAGGAGCACCAATCAAGATTTCCCAACCAGGCTTAAATGTGCATCAGGCCTTCGGGTGGAGGATATGAGGAGGGGAACTGCAAGGCAGCTGGGGACAGTGTGACTCCAGGTTCTGTGCTGTTGAGGAGCACAGTGCAAGCCCTGTGTATCTGCACTCCTCTGCTGAGTCACTTGGATTCAGCAGAATGAGGCTGAAGCCACTTTCAAAAGCAGGTGCTTTGCATTCAAACAAGGCGAGTTGTGACCTCCCACTGCCTGTAAGCAGCACGCTGCCCTTGTTCTCACTTGTTATGAGTACCACTGTGATTTGCAGGGATCCCTGTCCCAGTTTGGGTCCCAGTGTGCAGAGCACTGTGCAGCGTTCTTATTCCAAAAGGTATTCCCACTTGTTCAATGGTCCGTTTTGCTCAGCCACCCACCCAGCACAATGGGTATCTTTGGTGTTAGGCTCTGGCTGACCTCTCCAGACCCTAGCTGGGCTGCAGTTTGCTTTGCAGACGTGGCCTAGGGTTAACAAGAAGATTCAATGATAAATGAGTGAAGGCAATGTTGCTGAGAGCTGACAAATCATCCTGGGAGATGAGGCCACAAAAAAAGGCAAAGCCCTGGCTCACCTTGTGGGATGGTGCCAGGTAAATCTGCTGCTGTTGTGGGGCTCAGTGCAGAGAGGAGGGCTGTGAAACTGCTGGCCCTGCCCTGTGCATGAGAAACATGGTTTTCCCATCATAAGGGATGAGAGATATTTGGGGATGCCTGCCTTTCCTGAGGAAACCAGGCATTCCCTGTATCACTTGTGAAGTTGTCACGGCGTTAGACACCAAACAAGCCACACAGAAGAGTTTCCCAGCCATTTAAAAACAAAAAAAAAAAACCTTGGATGGGAGCTGGATCCTCTTGAACCCCAGGATAACCCATCCATGTGGCCACAAGCTGGACTGCAGATGTTCACTGTTTCTTCAACCTCACCTGGAGCTCCCCGACTGCTCCTTCAGCTCTTCCCAGCTGGACAGCACATGGTGGGGCTCAGAGCTCCCAGTTGCTCCTGGAAGAGACTCTTGCTGGAAGCAGGCTCTGGTTTGGGAGCACTGCATCTTTCAGCCTCTCGCAGTCATCCCCAAACCCACTGGTGGTGGTGGCTTTCTACAGCTACCTGAAAGGAGGATGGAGAGAGCTGGTGGCTGCTTTTCCCAAGTAACAAGTTATAGGCCAGGAGGAACCGGCCTCGAGCTGCACCAGGGCAGGTTCAGATGATGCTGAGGAACCATTCCTTCCACAAAGGGAGCTCAGGCATTGAACAGGCTGCCCAGGGCAGGGCTGGGGTCACCGTCCCTGCAAGGGCTCGCACACCGTGGAGAGAAGGTCCTCAGTGGTGGCAGTGGCAGTGCCGGGCATGGTTGAACTCGATGATGTTACGGCTCTTTTCCATCCTGGTTGGCTCTGTGATCCTCCGGTGGCACGGAGCTGGAGCATTGTGTCCCTGCACCCACGGGGCAGCTCCTCACACCTCTCCTCTCCCCGCAGGCCCCGAGTACCAGAAGCGGAAGCTGCTGCAGGAGATCATGGAGAACGCGGAGCACGCCATCAACA
>JAOEHY010031037.1:25768-37382 GCA_025447955.1 Psilopsiagon aurifrons
GGCGAGGGCCGGCCGGGGTCCCGCGGCTGGGCGCGCCCGGCCGAGCAGATGGAGATCGAGCCGCTGCAGAGGAAGGCGCGAGAGCCCGACGTGGAGCATTTCCAGGGCTACCACAGCTACGCCGTCCGGACCTCCCCTGCCACGGACTATGAGGAGGAGCCGCTCATCGAGCCCGAGCCGCCCTCCGCGGAGCCCCGGGGGGACGCCCAGCGCCGAGGGGGCACCCCCGTCCCGCCGCAGGAGCGGGAGGAGAAGCCGGAGGCCAAAGCGGAGGTCAAGCCCGAGCCACCGCAGGCCAAGGAGCAGAAGCAGCGCCCCAGCTCCGAGCGCAGGGCTGTGGCTCAGGCTGAGCCCACCGCCGACAAGAAGACTGAGGCCAAGGGGCCGCGGCGGATGGAGCCCAAGGTGGGGGCCAAGGGGGGCCCTGGCCCGGTAGCGGCGGTGACGGCAGCGCAGGAGGTGGAGGAGGGCGAAGAGGTGAGGCGGGGCAGCCCGGAGGCGCCCCTGGGAGCCGGCTTTGCCGGGGGTTGGTGTTTGGTTTATCGCAGGAGGTCTGAAAGATGCAAAGCCCATGGCCTTGGGGCGGCAGTGAGCCCCGAGTCCTGCCCAGAGGCTCGTTTTGGGCTCCCAAGGGCTGCTGGAGGGGTTTGGGTTCCGCTCTCCTGTTGCCTTCGCAGCCAACCCTGCCCTGGATGCTGGGGATGGCATTCATCACCCAATAACTTCCCCTCTGCACCATGGCACATACTTCAGACACATCTCTGTCTCAAAATCTGAGGAAAACAGGCATCTTCTCATTAATCTTTTATGATTTTCTCTTGTTCTTGCCCACCCTTTTACCAGCCAAGGTGGAGCTGGAAATCCTGGGGGGAGAACTCTAGGACAGGGAGGAAAAAGCTGAGTGGGTTTTCTGTTTTTACCCGTTGCTTTTATGTTTTTGCGGTAGGGGCATCTTCCGAGTTGACCTTTGACACTGAGTCACCAGCTGATTAACACAGAGTCACTGAAATTCAGGTTTGCTGTTAGCAAATACAGCTGTAAAACCATTTTGGGAGCCTGCTGCCTCTCACCTTGCATTTTGGATGTGAATGGTTCCAATGACACTTCGGACAAGCACAGCTTGGAAATACTTTGGTCTGAAATCGGAGCCATCTCATATGAATGCATTTGTCCGTCTTTAAAACGGCAACTTTTACAAACAGGGGCAATGCAGGTGGAGAAGGGAATTGGGAGGAGCTGCTTGATACGGGCTTAGGAGTTCATGTGCTTATTTATGGTCTCCTTTAATCTGATTTAGTCTCTCTAGAAGGAGTTTGCAGGGGAGAAATAGAAATAGGGCTTGATACGTATTCAACTAGTTTGAAATTCAGGCTGGTTGTTAAGAGCCAAATTTCTGTGCATTGGGAGGGGATGATTCTGATGTTTTTAAATAGCAGAATCAAGCTACATGTGTCTCTTTGCCTTGAGCTGTGGAGTAGAACACTCTGGTTTGTGTTTTTCCTTCAGGGACCTAACACGATTGTGATCTGCATGGTCATCTTACTCAACATTGGTCTGGCCATCCTGTTTGTACATTTCTTGACATGATGTGCCCCTCGGCAAGGTAAGAAGCGCAATAAGCTTTTAGTCCTCAATTTATAGACATAACTATGGATGTTACAGGTTGACTAGCTTTACTGACAAATCATTTCCTAGTGGTGGACATTTACTCCATAGATGCAATTACCTTGCATTGAGCATCGAGATTCTCAGTTACCCTTTGTCTGCCCCAGGAGTGATTTCAGTGTAGTTCTGGAGTCTTTTCGTAAAGTGATTTCCTCACTGTTAAAAAATTGAATTGTATTGATCTATACAATCCCAGTTTTTTTTCCTTCCCACTTTATAGTTTTGCCTTCACAGCTGTATGGGTATGGTTCATGGAATGCAACTTCTGTGAATGTTAAATTTGAAACTTGTTTCCTGCAAATATGCTTCAGGAAACACCAAGAAACACTTTGAATTTGCAGTTCCGTGGTGGCTGGTGCCAAACTCGTGCATTGCAGTTTTTATTGGCAAGAATACAAAGGAAATACAAAACTGTGAAATTTGCAGCTCTAACGCACCAGTGCTAGTTCTGCAGGTGGTGTTACATAGTTGTTTTATTAAAGGTAGATAAATATAAGCTGTGAGGATATTGGGCTGCATTCCCTGAGCCTCCTGTGGGCTAAAACTGCTCTGCTGAGCACTGCCTTCTGCTGTGGTATTATTCCCCACACAGCCTGCAGAGGTGAAAGCCCTGCAGACAGATGTGATTACATGTCGGTTGCGTATTTTGCTTCCCCTTGACTCTCCCATTCATCTGTATCTGGGACAGGCGTTGCTGCTGATGAAGACCACGGACCTTGGCGGGGATTAAATCTCAGCCGCCTGGAAACACCTAAGAGGAGGACTTTGAGATCCCAAGGTTGCACTTGCAAACCTCAACCTTAAATGAAAGCACCTGAAGTTCAGTTCGGTCTCCCTGTTCCCAGGCTGTGGCTGACCTCTGCAATCTACCAAGGAAAGGCCAGGGTTTCTGCAACTCAGCCTCCTTCTCTTCTTTGTATGAAATAGCAGTTGCCTTAAATTATTCTCACCAAAGCCATCAACTGTCCTGTCATGCCAGTGATGAGGGATTTATCTGTAGCTGTAGGAGAACGAGTGAGATGGTCTTATGTGTGCACACTGATGAGTTTTGTAATTCCTTTGGTTGACTTGGTGTCAGCGATTTCCCAGAGAAATCCATGGCTTGGAGATGAAGCAATACACAGCAACCAAAATGACTCATCGGAGCTGTGCCATGGCTAAGGGTGGACGTCACCCTCCGTGCTTGGAAGTCATCCAAAGGGACGAGCAAAAGTCTTTCCTTTTCCCATTGCCTGGAGTCATTTTCCACGTATGGAGGACTGAGAGGGGGAGCAAGTTGAAATTGGGCTTGTTAATGTGTAACCAGAGTCCTGCCCATGCCTATGGATGTGTCACGGAGGGGAGCTGCGGGATGGGGTGTGAGGGACTGGCTGATCCAAGGCTGTTTGTGCATGTGGAGGGTGCTGCAGGTAGACACTGTGCCCGTGTCAGGACCAGGCACTGTCTGGGTACTCTCCTGCTACCAGCAATACTCTGTAGAGAAGCATCTTGCAGTGGGAGAGTTCCCACTCTAACGGGAAAGGAAATTGGTGTGCTGAATCTGCCTCTTTGCCCCTTTATAATATGAAAATGGTATGAGTTACAATGAAAAGGAGGTACTTACTGAAAAATACCTCTGTATACCCACAGGTTCCTCCCCTGGATGTGGTGGGCTGCAGGGGGGCTCCTGAGCTCTCTCACTGTGATAGAGTGAACAGACTTCCCAGCCAGAGGATGCAGGGTTTCTGCTGTGGGAGCGGTTATGTTGTTCCTGAAAGACAAAAAAGGTGCAGAGACCCGAGCGACTTCAGGGTATTTGGATTTTAGGCTCAAAAATACGCAGCAGCCAGACTTTGAGCAGTGCTAGAGTACAGTGGGGCAATTCTAGCTGTTGTTTCGTGTGCAAGGCTTAGAGGCCTGGGTGATTTGCACCCATTCTTCCCAAAGCTGCTACAGAGAGTGACCTTTGGAAGGAGATGTTCCCACCGTGACCTGCTCTGATCCTTAGCAGTGCAAGCTTAGAAAGTCAGCACAGCTGATATTACAGTTTAGTGTGAGGCTGAGTGCTTGGACATGTTTCTTCCTTCTTTTAAGAGCATTATGTATTTTCTATCCCTTTTTAAGGTAATTGGAAATGTTATTTATAGTTGGTTGTGCGCCTCTGTGTATCCTGAAGTCACACAGCACAGGACTGGGCAGGAAAACCTAAGGGACTGGAAAGAATGGGGAAATGATGGTTAAGGAAAAAAAAAATGGATGCCCAGTCTGCTCCAGAGGTCAATCTGAAAGGATTTCTGAGACAGAGTGGCAGACACGCAGGGTTTTACACTGGCTGGAGACACAGGGCAAAACCTGCCTAGTTTATCAACTCTGATTATGGCATAAGAGAATGGGAATAATTGAGTACTTTTATTAGTGAACCAAGTTTATTTTTTAACCTTATTGAGCTCAGGAAGTTGTCACAGTAGCAAATATGTGGTGTTAACTGTGGGAGAAGTGAATGTGATCCCTTTCTAAAAGCCACGTGGCTGTACCAGTCCTGAGAAAGCTGTGCAGCGTCATCTACACTTCCACAGAGCATAGTTTAGTAACAATTTGCTTTTTTTTTTTTTCCCCTTTTCTTAACTATAAATGTGTTGCAAACCCCAGGTTCTGCTGCCTTTGATGTTTTATCTCCATTTGCTGGCATTCACTTGCCAGCTCTGCAGTTTCAGTATGCCAGCTGATTTTATTAGCCACGAAGATAATTTCCATTGAGAGACCTGAGGGGCTTTTATTCATCACTAAGCGCAAAAATGGATCTTTTTCAACCGTGCTAAGGTAATTCCCCTTTCTCCCATCCCAATTTTTTATGCATGTGATATGCACTCAGTAATGTGCTTTCCTCCTAGTAACCTTCTGAGAAAAGTAGGTAGAGTTGCTTTTATGTGACGTATAAATATATCCGTATTGTGCTGAGATATGGGTATATATACATACATACATATAGCCCCTTAGGGATTTTGTTTTCTTGGATGCAAAATAACAGATTTACCTCAAACTGCATGCTTTCAAAACTGATTAGGATATTGTGGTATACTTTCAGGTCTTACAAAGATGCAGATACATTTCACTCTTCACACAACATTACCTTCATCACAGGTTTTTCAAGCTGTTTACTACAGTCTGTGTACTACTGTCCAGAGTTTTCTGTCGGTTGTTCTGCTGGATTACGTGCAATAATAAACAGTTATCTGCTCACTGTAGCCACGTGGATGTTTGCAGGGGGATCTCCAGGTTGACATACTCACTCCAGTCTTAAAGGATTGTTCCTGAACATGTGGTGCGGCATTTCATAGGTGGCATCTGGATGGGTTTTAGCTTCTTCCCAATACCTGTTTCAAAACCTGGAATTTGTTGTTGACGGAGGATGCTTTGCAAAGAGAGTTGTTCTCCCTTATTGCTTTCTAGAAATTTGGTGCCATTCATTCGAGGACACCTCCTGCTCTCTCAGCAAGCTCTGTGTGCTACCATCATGCTGGCCTCTACCCAAGGTTGCGTGGGGCCAGGAGGGAAGGTGGCTCGCTGCCCTGAAGCCTGCCTGGGCAGCACAGACGGACACTGACAGGTCCCTTTGCTCCCCCCCAACCCCAGGGCTGCTGACAAGTTTCTTGCAAGCTGTGTGTCGCTGCCTGCTCCTGCAGTGCTGTGGTCCTCCTGGGTTTGGTGAGGAGTGATTCTCTTTTGCCTATGGCCTGTCTTCTTGCTCAGCCTCTTGAAACAGCCACAGTGAGAGGAAAGCCAGGCATGAGGGACAGGGAAATGGTAGCTCTGGGAAGAGTGATTTATGAAGGAGGATGGGAGAGCTGAGCCCAGTGCCAGCCAGGGGCAGCAGGGCCCAGTGGCCTGAGGAATCCGAGTAGCCAAAACCTTCAATCCCTTTTCTATTTCTGGAGTATCTCACATGAGCAAAGCTGGGCTGTGCAGAGAGGCTGGTGGGACACAGGCTCAGCCTCCATGGGCAGCAAGACCTCTGGGTTCACCCAGAGAAGCTGAGGAGTCATGTGGTGGAAGATTTTGTGCTCTGGTAAAGACTTAGGGAGCTGAGTTTAGTGAAATGATGGCCATACTCTCCTCTTGGCTGGTTTTGCTTTTAGTATGGTAGGAACCAACAGCATCTCATTCATCCAGTCGATGGGAGAAGGCTGGAGGCAGGGGGTAACAGGAGCCTTATACACCTCTTAAATCACAAGCTGATGAATGGAGCAGCTCTTTGGCCCCTGTGTGACAGAGGCAGCAGGGAGGGTGGTGGGTCTGCTGCTAAGGCAGTGATGTAGTGCTTAAAAAGTACTGATAAAGGCCCTTTCCACAGGATAGGGGGAACAGCACTGAGTCTCTGCCTAGGGAGCTGCTGGGCTCAGGGATAATGTCCCCTGCCACTGCCCCTGGCCAAGCGTCACCAGGTGCAGGCAGGGAGGTGTCCGACATGTGAGAACCGGGATAAAGGCATTGGCCTGATCCTGTGTCTGAAGGGCAGCAGCTTTAGCCTCAGAAGCCTTAGCAGTGGGAGGGAAGGTGCAATCTGAGCCCTGGTGTCCTTTGAGCGTGACCTGCTCTGGAGTCCTAGGGATGGCCACGCTGCCCTCCACTGGCCTTGAGTGACATCGGGGCTCTCCGGAGCATCCACCTCTCTTGGCCTTCATTTTTTCTGTGAGAGAAAGGACCAGAGCTGGGGTGAAGGTGTCCTCAGCAGCGAGCTGGTGCTGGAAAGCACTGAGGGGTTACTGTGCTCCAGCTAGAAATGGGGCTGGCGCTGCATCACCACCTTTGCTCCAGGACCTTCCCTGGAAAAAGCCAAAGTGACTCCAGGAGCATTAATGTATCCAGGAACAGCCGCCATTAGCAGCTCCAGGGAAACACCTTCGCATGCCTGGCCCCAGCTTAGCCTCCAGCCTCACCTCCTAAAGCTTTCCCATCCCACCTGGCCAAGTCAAGGGCATGCCATGCTATGCTCAAGGCTAGCAGCAAGGGCTCCCATGGTGGCCACCCTCTCCTGTCCTCTTCTACCAGAAGCACTGGCGCTGTATGACTGGAAATAGTTGCTTTATTTCCTCTGGGCAGCGATGCACACTGTGGCTGTGAGGACAGACAGGATCAGCCAGCAGGGAAATACAGTGGGGCCTCACTAACAACCTCAGAATCACACCAGGACCTTCCCCTTGAACTGGGAAAGCCTTTAAAGGCTTCCTGGCTTGTGGTTTCAGGCATTCCCTTTTGGAGGGGCAGCGCATGGCTACCAATGCTCTTGCAGCATCCCCCCGTCTCTATAGAAACAGCACAAGTTACAAGGTGGTTATTAAAAAATCCTGAGCAGTTATAAAACACAGATTGCCCTTAATATTCCTGCCCATCACCCACATCGCAGGGGACGTGGGATTGTAGTCATGTTCCCTCCCTCAGGCAGTAGCTGAGAAAGTGCCCCTGATTTGAGGCACAGGCAATGCCAGTGATGCCCTCCCATCAGGGTCTGCATTTAGACCCTGTGGGGCATCCCCTGTGAACCACCCCTGTGAAGGGCTGGTTAACTGCTAAACTGGGGGTATTTTAGTGAATTAGACTTCGATCCACTGTGCATCATAGCACACTCCCTGCAATGGATGCTGTGGTTTGGAGAGTGCTGAGGAGCAGCCTCTGTGAGCAGGGAGAGCAGGCACGGCCAGGGGCAGCACTGGGGAAACACGGATGGCAAAATAAACAAGTAACTGCTGAGGGAGTACATGGGCACTGCTGGAGGACTCTGCCCCGGGCTTCATTAGCTGCTCCTTTATTGGAGTCTGCTTGAACTAATTAGTTCAAGGCAGCAGCCAGGGGCCAGACCAGATTGAAAAGGGGCTGGATCTAATTCATTCCTTGATGTGTGGTTCACCCTCTCTTGTGGCTCTGAAAAATTTAAGCAGTGGCTCAGCATCCTCTTTAGTGACCTGAGTATTACTAATTTAAAGGTGCCACTATTTTGATGTTTGTAATGTGCTCTTTGCAGAGTCATACTGCAGAGCAGAAGCCAAGCTCTGATAAGCCTGCTCTGGTTGCAGGGAGATTCTGGGTGCTCTCGTGGTCTTTTTGTCCCTTTTTTGGGGAACCGCAGGTGTTTTGTGGGTTACTCCCTAACGTGGCCCCGGAGCAGGCTGGGTCCTGGGTGCTGGCTGGGACTGAAGGTGAGGGGCTCTCCCAAAGAGCCATCAGCATGGCCATGCTCTCTTCTGGCACAGGCTGGTGTGGATGCCCAATTTCCCTCCGGAAAGTACCTTTCCCACCACCCAAATCTAGAGACAAGGTAAGAAGATAACCAACCAGGACTTAAACTGAGGATTTTGGTAAGTTATTTAAACTTCTGTGTCTTACAGGAGTAAATAACCCTTGCTTGGGATCCACCCATGCATCATGTAGAGGTGATTACTGTGTGGCCTCTGTCACCAGTGCATTGGGGCCAGCCAGGTTCAGGTAAACATGCTGCATGTGGTGTCTCCTAAACTGAAAGTCTCAGCTGAATGCTGTGAGCTTCAACCAGCCGTGGGTTCTTCAAGCCCATAAACCTCACTCAGCCCTTTCCCAAGCTGCTGCCTCTTCCATCTGCCCCTCTGCCCAGGGCTCCACTGCAGTGTCAGGTCCCTCCTTTCCTGCCAGGGGACTTGTTTGCCTGTAATTGAAGAAAGCAGATGGCATTTTACCAGGTTAAAAAGCACTGGAAGGGTAGCAGTTAGAAATAATGAGCTAACAGGTTAGATCAAATTGAGAGGCAGCTTCTATATATGGAAATTATTTAGGGATAGTAAATTCTCTATTTGGTGGCATATTTATAAACCTGTAACCTCTGCTCGTGCTGTTGAGACTAAATGACTGCTGAGGGTAAAATACAGCTTCAGACTTTATGAGCAGGGTGGGGTGTTGCAGGGTACAAGGTAATCCAGGCTTGAAGCTTTGGTTTCTTACAAGGAATAAAGTCTTTTATTCAGACTCTGGGTATGCAGAGGAAGTTACAGTGTGATGAGTTATTCCTTTTCATTCCTTTCTGCTGGTGATTTATTTCCTGACAGCACGTGGCTGCCTGTCCTCTCAACCAGCATCTCCTTAGCAAGCTGAGTGCTGACCTTCTGCCTCTACTTCCACCTAAAACTCTCTCAACTCCTCTTCATGTCAGAATACATGCAGGAGTTGGAACTCATTTCTCATCTGCGGAGTTTAATGCTCTGGTGCATTTGCTGGAGATCTCGTGGTGCTGAGGGAATTTATCTGCCAATTACTTCTCAAAAGATAACAAAGGGTCATGCAGTACTTGGCACATAAAGGCAGAAAGGGGAGAACTTGGGGGTTAATTGAATACTAAGTATGTTGCCCAAAAATTTCAGAACTATCAATTAGCTGTAGGCCTGGAGCTGAAGTTTAATTAAGAGAATACTGCTTTTAGGGTGTCTCTGTCTGGGGGAAGAAAGCGTAAAGGAGAGCAGTGAAGACTGGAAATGTGACAGGAAGGTGGAAAAAGGTCCTGCTGGTGAGGCTTCAGGGTTGAGCTGTTCCTTGGGTTTGCAGAGATCAAAGCCATCTATCAACTGCATGTCCCATGTCTGAGAAATGTGTTAGGTCAGGATGCAGGTGAGTTTCCAAGCTCAGGCATTAAATCCTCTTCTCACATGGCCTCAGGTCAAAGCTGTCTTTCCTGTTACTCTCTACATCTGCAGCCATGGGGTGAAGGGCTGTGGGAGATAGGACAGCCTGTTCCCAGGGAGATGCTGCCTGTGCTTGAGGGCCTGGGAGGCACCATCCTCCATAGCTCCCAGCGCCGCAGCACCAAGGGCTGAGCTTTGCTGCCATGATCTAGTTAACTGTACTAAAGCAAACAGTACCGGGATGCACACAGCCTTGCCTTTCCCTCCTCTCCAGCCTCACTAGCCTTGCAGGATGTCACCAAAGTACTGCACAGCTAAGGATGGAGCAGGAAGAGAAAAGGGGGAAGGAGAGAATGTGGTGCTGCTCCCTCTGTGTCTCTGACTGCCAGAGCTGACTATGCCAGGCGTGCACCTGGAGGTGCCTGTGTGCTCAGGGCTCTGTGCCCAAGGGAGCTGCAAGTCACAGTTGGCTCTGAAGATGGAGAAAATTAATTCCTGAGCAGGCTAGATAGGGTATGGAGTGGCTTAAGGGGATTAAGCTGTTATGTTTTGAGGAGATAACTCTGATGCACTGCAAGAAGGTCTCATTGGCGCACAAAACATGTTTAGTTCTGGCCTATAAAATAAGATGTTATTGTTAGCCTCAACCCAGCCCATGTGATAGCTAACACATCCAAAGGTAGGAGCTGACACATCCAAACCTGGATTTTGACATGTTCAGAGGACCAGCAGCCACCCCGGGACTCACCTTCCTCCTCCTCTGCTTTACCTGGGTGTTACTTCAAGGCACCCTAATCCTTACTGCTCTGGTTTATCTGCAGATGCTTCTGTCAATGGGTGTTCTGAGCTGCCAAGTTAAAAATCTTTTCTAAGGGGGAAAAAACTCTGTACTAGAGAACAGATCATTACAAGCAAATTGTTTCAATTCCAAGTTTCTTTCGATAAATGGAATAAATTTCTCACATAGTAGCAAAATCGCTTCCATGTTCTTCAAGAAGCAAATCCCAAATCCCTGTAGACAACTCCTTTAGCAACGATGAAGGTAAGTTTTGTTCCTGAATTCTCAATATACAATACCGAAAAGAGCACAAAAATAGTATGAACACTTACATTTCAAACAGACACTGTTTCAAATAATTGCAAAAAAACAATGCTCTCTTCCCTTATCCTACAGTTATTTTGGGGCAAAGTAGATGATGGTTTAATAACTCACAATATAACCTCCATGCATGCAAAGACACCCTACACAAAAATTAAATAGGTCCTGGGCAGTTCCCCACACATCAGTGAGAGGTGGGGTCTCATTCTGGCTTGCCCAGGGGAGTGATTTCCCATAGGTGCAGGGTGGTTATTTAAGATCTTTAACATCAGCTGAAACCAGGACAAGCGAGGCTGAATTGGCTGTTCAAGGCATGTTTTTACAGTCACTTGAGGGTTACTGGTGGCTGACACTTGTTTTATTTGGCAAGCGTTTGGCGTATGTGTGATCTTTTTCGTTTTACTTCTAGTCCAGAGAGTCTTTTGAAAACCTGGGGCAAGTGTCCTTGAGCCGGTTTCTTGGATGCTGCAGGTTATGAATATCCACTTTGCTCACAAGATGACAGCAGCAATTAGAATCATGTCTTATAATCAGTGTGCCACTTATCACGAAACACTTGAGGGACTTTCACAAATTATTCTCATGAAATAAGAGAATTGCTTCTGCCATTGAAATGCAACTGCGTAGCTAGGATGGAAAGCAACGCTGCTTCACAATACACAGCTATGCCTCACTGGGGCTTACAGGACAATGCCGATGACACCAAGCTGTGTGGTTTGGTTGATACACTGGAGGGAAGAAATGCCATCCAGAGGGACCTTGACACACTTGTGAGGTGGGCTGATGCCAACCGTATGAAGTTAAATCATGCCAAGTGCAAGGCCCTCCACCTGGGTCAGAGCAATCCCAGGCACAGCTACAGGTTGGGCAGAGAAGAGATTCAGAGCAGCCCTGCGGAGAAGGGCTTCGGGGTGTTGATCGATGAAAACATGAACATGAGCCGGATGCAGTGTGCGCTCGCAGCCCAGAAAGCCAACCGTATCCTGGGCTGCACCTGAGGGAGGTGACCCTGCCCCTCTACTCTGCTCTCGTGAGACCTCGCTTGGAGTATTGTGTGCAGTTCTGGTGTCCTCAACATACAAAGGACATGCAGGTGTTGGAACAAGTCCAGAGGAGGCCACGAGGATGATCATGGGACTGGAGCACCTCCAGTACGAAGATAGGATGAGAAAGTTGGGGCTGTTCAGCCTGGAGAAGAGAAGGCTGCGTGGAGACCTCATAGCAGCCT
>JAOEHY010031038.1:0-21479 GCA_025447955.1 Psilopsiagon aurifrons
CCAGGGGATAAAAGGGTCCCCCCAGAGCCCCCGACCCAACCTCCTCCAATGGCACAGGAACCCCCGCCCAGCCGCGCGCCCCCCCCCCCGGGCCCCCCCCCTCCGGCCGCCCGCCCGCCCCCGCCGCCCACCCCCGCCACGCCATTGGCTGCTCAGCTCGCTGCCCTGAGCCTATTGGCTGCTGCCTCTGTCAATCACCTGCCGGAGAAGGGGCGATCCTCGCGCAGCGGAGAGAGGGAGGGAGTGAGAGCCGACGGCGCTCGCAGGCCCTCTTCTCCCGCCCCTGACTACAGCTCTTTTGTGATTGGTCCAAGTGTCCTAGGAGGCGGGGCTTCTTGAAAGGAGGTGCTATTCGATAGGTGAACGCTGCTGTCCGTCATCACGGAAGCCGCCGGTGATTGGCAGAGGCGCTTCCTAAAGCCGCGGGTGGGCGTGGTGCCAGCAGCGGGCTGTCAGGGGAGGGGTGTGGCCCCGCGGCGGCGGGCGGCGGCCCCGGGGACGCGGCGCTGCTGCTTCTGAGGGCCGCTCCGCTCCGCTCCGCTCCGCTCCGCCGCGCTGCGGTGCGGGAGGAGGGCGCGGAGGTGGGGGGAGCCCCGGTCAGTGCCGGTCGGGTCGGCGCAGGGGGCTGGAGGGAGGGAGCGTCCGCGGGGGGCGGTAGCGGCGGCGGGGCCGTCCCTCAGGAGGTGTCGGCGCAGCGTGGCCCAGACCCTTTCGCTGGAGGTGCGCTGGAGTCCGTGTGGGGGCGATGGAAATGAAGCGCGGAATTCGGTGCCGCAGGAGGAGGATTCTTTGCTGGGTTACCTCGGTTATGTGCTCTGTGGGCTTCACGCAAACGCTGGGGTTTGGCTGTTGGGTGCAGTTTGGTGTAGACGTATCTGCAGGGGCAGAGGGAACCGTGAAGGGGTGATCCCTGTGGGAGTTCCCTGCCCTCCTGGCTGCCGCTTCTCCCAGCGTGGTGCCAGATCCAAGCCTTTGGTGCTAGGTTCCAGCTTTAATCTAAGGTGAAATGAAGGTTTATTCCAGCTCAGAGGGGAAATGCCACGCTGCTTTCTGCCCATTTGCCCCTCCAAAGCCTGCCTTTAAGTCACAGATCCCAAAGCGCTGTTGGCAACAAGTGGATTCTGGAGTCAGGATAACGTCGTGTGGGAGCTAATCCTGAACCTATCAGCCAGCCAAGTAAGAAACTAAGCTGGCTATCAAGTGTAAGCACGGGGAAATAAGAAAGGTAATGCAGTGGAGGTCTGAGAGCAGCTGTGAAATTGAAGCCTCGGGGCTCTGCAGTCCTCTGTTCTTTCTCATGACAAACCAAACGGAGTCCAAGCCTGATCTATGGACTGGGAAGCTCTTTATCCCTGTCTTTTCCTCCTCTTCCCTAAGCTGCCTCCCTCTGTGCTGGCATATCACAGAGGCTGCCAGTATTCAGTGGCTGGAGTGAAAGGAGAGAAAAAATGACTGTGGATGGCCACAGGCCTAAGCTGAACTAAGTGACTTTGGAGAGAGGGAATATTGGAGCTATTAAAAAGGTCAGCCCCTTGCTTATAATGTGCTAGTGTTCATTCCTTTGCCTCCTCTCAGGACATTTACTTATCAGAGCTGCCAGAGGGCATGCATTTTCTGCCTATTTGGAGCTGTCCTGGAGGAGACAGTGATTTTCCTTCTTCAAGCTTTACACTGGAATGTGAAAGCCAGTTGTACTTACACAGATTTTCTCGGAAATGTTCTCTTTTCCTGCATATTTTTGAAGTTAAAATTTGAAGGTTTTTACACATTTGTCAAAGATTTCTGTCCCAGTTTCGCACCTGGTCGGCACACACGGAGTAATTTCAACACACTTGAGGGAGGCATTACTGGGTTTTGTAAGTGCAGATAACCTGCTTAGGATATGGGAAACGAGGCCAGGATTTCCAGAACACATCAGAATGCGCAGTCTGGAGCACACATATGGTTGGTTCTGACTTGGAAAATACCAGATGGAAATCTGGCAGCTGTAAGGTGTATCAAACAAGTCATTTAAAATTCCAGTGGGCCTGAGGAGCTCCTTGGGTGCTCATATCAGGGAAATACAAAGAGTCAGTTGTACTGATTTTGTTTCAAAAGATGTCTTTATTCTGTATATATTAAAGGAGTTAACCTGTAGGCTGCTCTCATCTATCTTCTGAATACCATGCAGCATCCAGGCTAGTTCCTAGGATATATCTTTGGCTAAGATCTTATTTTTCTCAAATGAGAGACATTTTCTGTCCTGTGGAATAAACACAGAAGGTCTGGTGGTTGGTTCAGTCACTTTTGTTTCAAACGTCATTATTTATTAACATTTTCCATTTCCTTCAAGTTACACCAAGCCTGAGAAGTACACAGCATAAGGCTGCTTTTTCCTTCATTGTGTGGGGAGACTTGTAACACAGGCAATTATCCTACAGATTGTCTATTTTACAGGTTTTAAGAGTAGGAATCTTCAGCTCTAATAATTTTGGGGAAGCTTTAGGAGATTTCAAAGAGTGTGAGCAATTATTCTGGAAAGAAGGACAAGATACTCAGCTGCAGATTAGAAGCTAGAGGCCACCTCAGCATTCTCAGGTTACTGGACTGGGTCCTAGACCAGACCAACTCGAAAGCCCTTGTGCCTTCTGTTGGCAGCTCGCAGCCCAAAGGAACCAATAATTGGCAAAAGGAATTAGCAAAGGTCTGAGTGAAGAACCCCATTCCCCTTCCCCTGCTCAGAGCACAGTATGGAACTCCTGCATTGACTTCATTGCCACACTGAAAAGATCTTTTACATGGTCCTACCAGCCATAAGCCTGATATGTGCTGGTGATCCAGCAGAAACCATAGCTCAGCTGTGCAGCATGGTTCAGGATCTGAGCAAAAATCCAGGGAAACAGTCACGTTTTTTTACTTAACCCAATATTATGTACTTGATGATGAAAACAAGCAAAGGTAGTTACACCGAAGTGCCCAATACTCACTTTTTTATAGCTGGGTGAACAACTCTCACATGATGCCAGAAGAGTCCTCCTGACTATGAAAACAGTATACATCATTTTATATACAGTGTCAGAGACCTCTTCACTCGTGAGCAGGAACAAGAGTCATGTGCTGAATAGGCAGATACTGGTTTGTTATTTAAAGATGTATATGATACATCTACTTAAACAGTATTCCTGTCAGAACTGCTGCTTCCTTCTCTAAGGAAGGACAGGTGAGGAAGTGTGTGTGTGTATATTTAGTACATCTTCATGTGTGTCTGGAAATGGCATGGAGCAGGATGCTGAGAGCTGCTCACATTGGGAAGTTGGCAGGGCCAACCAGGGAGTCCCCAGAGCAGCCTGACCCGGTTCTTTGTAAGCAGCTGGTTCCACCAGGACACCCTTACTATCCAAAAATACATACTCGTGCTGTTGCTCCCCTTCCCCCCCGCTCCGTGGTGATACTGAAATATCCAGCCCCTCACGATCTCCATAGAAATTCCAATATTTATTTTCTTCCTGGATTTTAACGCCTGCTTTGGCCTCATGGTGGTAGATTGCAAGCTTCTTGGTCCAACTAGAAAGATGATCTATGCTCTATGTTATTCCCTGTTAAGCTTTAAAGATACACAGCCTCTCCCTTATCCTTCAGTGCCTTGTCATCAGCATGACTAAGGACATGTTGTTCACCAATAAAGAAATGACCTTTGCTAGAAATAGCTATCATTATAAATCTCAGTTTCCCTGCCCTTCTGTGTATGAGCCTGCAGAAATGTCACTCAGGAGATCAACTTATTTGGTTCTGTCAGATTTGCAAGAGCACTCAGCTTTTTGAGGCAATGGGCCATGCACATGAGGCTACCCCCACCTGCTACATTTTAAACCTTCTTGTATTGTCTAAATCACATCAAAAGTTGGATTCCATGTTAATGAAGGTAGTGGAGAATTTGCACTGACCTCAGTAGATCTGCATAAAGTACCATCCTCCTGGTCCCCAACACGTCACTGGCTGATGTGTGACACCATAAAATTCAGTTCTCTAAGCAGTAATGTTCACCAGGTTCTACAGCAGCACACTTGTCTGCTCTTTTTGTTTCTTAATGACCCAACAGTAAATACATAAATACATACATACATAACAATAAAAATGTATGCAGCAACAAAATATGGGTTTTAATCCTCCCTTCTTTTGTTTCTTGTGTGTTGCTGGTTTTCCACTCAGCTGTCTTTTCACATGATGTGATGACACCCAACAACCATTCTTTTTTGGAGGGAAGAATGTTCTGAATATTCCCTCTGCTAGATATTGATGAGAAGGGAAGAGGGGGAAGGTGGAATACCCTATTTTGTTTGTGCAGTGAAAGACTTCGAGACTGGCAGCTGAGGAAAGGCAATTCCCACATTGCAGAATTAGATAGCCCAGTTACTATCATAGCCTGTAACAAAAACGTAATTTCAGCAATATTCCCTGCTGCACTTAAAGCACCAGGCGTAAGAAAAAAATCACATTTTGTTCTTGCTTTACCAGCAAAATAAGTGGATTTTAGGATGTGCTCTGTTGGTCTCACATTTTGTTAGCACTGGCAGGGCCAAGGCAGGCCGGATAGCGTGGTTCTTCCCTACTGACCAGCTCACATATGCAGTGTTCATCGCCCGGGCCAGGTCTCAGCCCAAGGCACTCAGCTGTGTACAAGCACCCACCCTGGTAAACCTCATCCTCAGCCTGCCTCCAGAGGCCAGGCTCACACAAGCTCTGCTGCCAAGGGCAATGTGCAGAGACAGGGGCTGGATTAACTCAGCAGCACCTCTTTCTATGAATTCTTTAACCGGCCATTCTGCTGTGGCTGGAGCCTGCACTTGTACGTGAGACCCTCCTGTGCTTCAGCCTCCAGGCTCCGTGGCAGACAGGGTACCCAAAAGGCCCATTCTCTGAGTGGCCCCTTTCTGTTACAGCCACTTTGCTCCCTAGCTTCAATATGCAACCCCACAGGCACTAACTACGCCCTGCCCTGCCCCTCTTAACCCCACTGCCCTAAGTCTTGCAGGCAAAGTCAAGCAGGCTAGTTCAAAAAGAGTGAATGAAAACCATCCTCACCTGTCTTTCCTTTATCTCCTCCTTCTTGTCTGGCTGAAATTCTTCCCAAACCACTCAGCAGTAAGGGGCAGATTGTATTTATCTGCAGACAAGGTCAAGGACAGGAGTCACATTCCTGACATGCAGAAGCCACATTGCAGTTCAGCCTGTGGAGGCAAGACAAAAGATGGGGTATTGATGGTGGAGAACCACGCACTATGGACAGCATTGCCCTATTCTGTATCATAAAACTCTGGATTAGAGCTGCTTTCTCCAAGTTTATTATCAACTCACTTGTTAGTCAGCTTGCAGTGGTCTGAATGAGTTTTGTCATTAACCTTTCAATATCCTTGAGAACTGCAGACATCTCTTAGTGGCCCCAGCTTTTGTCTTCTTTTATTTAAAAAAAGGCAATATAAAAAGCAGCAGCCTGTACTTTTTCCATAAATAACAACTTTCAATCTTTCAGCATGCTTAGTGCCTCCTGTACCTTTTCCAGTTCTTCAATACCCTTCCTGTGTGGTCTCCACAGCCTTTTTGCAAAGTATAATTATGCTTGTATAGGACATCCTGCAGCACTAATGAGGTAAAGAATGCCTTTGTTCTTCTCTTTTTAAAATAAACAGCACAGAGCACGGCCAGCAGGGCCAGAGCAGTGATCATCCCCCCGTACTGGGCACTCGTGAGGCTACACTTGAATCCTGTGTTCATTCCTGTGCCCCTCACCACAGAAAGACATTGAGGTGATGGAGCGGGTCCAGAGAAGGGCAACAAAGCTGGTGAAGGGTCTGGAGCACAAGTGTGATGAACTGGGGGTGTTTAGTCTGAAGAAGAGAAGGCTCAGGGGGGACCTTACCACTTTACAACTGCCTGAAAGGAGGATGGAGTGAGGTGGGGGTCGGCCTCTTCTCTCGAGTAACAAGCGATAGGACAAGAGGTAATGGCCTCAAGTGTAGATGTGACACTTTAGTAACATGGTTTAGTGGTGGACTTGGCAGTGCTTAGTTAACAGTTGGACTCGAATATCTTAAGGGTCTTTTCCAACCCAGATGATTCTTTCTTAGCAAATAATCCAGCTGTTAATTTAAGATGCCTTTTATAAACAATGAACTTGTTTCTCTGGAACTGTTCGCTTTTTCTCATTGCAATTTTCCTTTTTCCTTCTTTTCTACAGTTATTTTCCACTTCACGCATGGCCTTTTTTTTTCATATATTGTTTTTTCCTAACTTTGCTACAGGTTATATACTTTTTCATAACCTACCACCAACACTGTGGAGACAGCTGAAAGGACCAAACTTTAGACAAGATGAAGACAGGGTGCAAACAATGGCTAGGATTGGGAACAAGCACATCAGGTATGGCAGCACAGGTGAGAATGCGAGACTCTTTTTCCACAGAGATCAAGAACAGAAAGATCATTTTCTGAGAGCTATGGAAGAAAATAAGAGATGGAGCAAGTTCAGAGGAAGATTTGCTTCCTAGCTCCCATACACACACACATTCTACACAGCACTGGATATGTCAGATCTCTCATTAACCAGGGGTAGCTGCTTGACAGAGGCATCTAAGGAAACTGCAGACTCAAGGTGGGAAGTTCAAGGAGTGAAGGTTGTACAGCCCACACGTGTGTTTCTACTGAGATCCTGTTTATTAGGAAAGGAGTAGCTGGACATGCAATCAGAATACTGAACTGGAAAAATGTAAAGCCTTCTAACTGTATTTCTGTAACTCTGCATAAATGCCAGAGAAATCGTAAAATGTAATACAGCTGTCTCTAAAGATTATGCAGGAAATTCTTCTTTGTGCAGATACAATATCATATGTTGCCTTTAAAGAGAATGCCTAGTTAACTTTGGATCTACACCACCATTCATCCATGCAGTGCATCAGTAACAGAGGTACACTTCCTTGGAGTACAGACATTAGCAATGCACATATCATCATAGATCAAATCTAGGGCCTTCTTGGAAGCCTGTCTAGAAGCAATTACCTTGCAGATGTGGTAAGACAATCTATTACGCAAACCAGTGCTCTTACCAGACAGAGGAAATCCGTATCTAACAACTTGTACAACCAGAATCCAAAACATCATACATTAGTGCTTGGTGAAAAGAATCTCAAAGCACAGAGTGGAAATACACATACGTGGTGTGGCCTTCAACCTGCAGATTTATAGGTAGCAAAGTTGCAACTGATGAAAATGAGCCCCATGGACCTGGTCTCTTTTCCCAAGTATCAGGGGATAGAACAAGAGGTAATGGCCTCAAGCTGTACCAGGGGAGGTTTGATTGGATATTAGGAAAAATGTCTTCAGGGAGAGGGTGGTCAGACATTGGATCAGGCTGCCCAGGGCAGCGGTGGAACCACCATCCCTGGAAGGGTTCAAAAACCATGTAGAGGAGACCCTCAGTGACATGGTTTAGTGGTGGACGTGGCAGTCTTGGGGTGACTGTTGGACATGATCATCTTAAAGGTCTTTTCCAACCTAGATGATTCTATTAATCTATGCAAAACATGGAAGTGGAGAAGTGTTTGCAGGCTTTGGTTGTGGTGTTGGGCAGGTGTAAAGTGATATGGAAAGGATCAGCTTTGAAAGGACAAGCAATTATTAATTGTAGTAATATATTAATATTAATAATATTAAAATAATTATTAAAAAATACTGCAAAGTTTCCTGCTCAATCCTTAAAATCTGAGCAGCCACCCAGTTTTGATAAACATCTCTAGTTAATCTGAAAATGAAACTAAATAATCACACCCAAGGTAGGCAATTCCAGACTCAGAAATGGCTCTTCAATGTCCAGATTAATCCACATGGATTTAAATGGTGTTGCAAGTTATTTTTAACTGCGTGTATTACCTTGTCGCTAATCCCCCTGCACACTGTTTAAACTGTATATATATTAAAGTCACACTGTCACAAAACATGGGGACAGTTAGCTTCCAAAATTTGCATGCAGCAACACTGAGTTCAACTTCATCCACATAAAAAGTTGAGAGTTTGCTCACAGAATATGCATCATACCACACAGAAAAGGTACCTCTCACAGGTATCTGTGATGCCAAAAAGAACATTCTGGTGCATATGTTTTGACAGGGCTGGAATCCATCTGGTGACCAATCACTAAACACCTCTAACGAATAAACCAGCCCAAAACTCTGTCTACTGTATACTGCTGGCAGGCCTGCGCTGGGGAAAAATAATGCAAATGGTGACTGATTCATGTGGTGCTTTCACTTACACAGAGAGCCAACCATCCAAAGCTACAGAACATGACCAACACTCTTCAGCCCCTTCCAGATCTGTACACACTGGCTGCCCTGAGAACCCCCAAGCCATTCTTTCTAAGGGAAAAAAGGGTACATCAAACATCGTAGTTATTACCTAAATTCTGCAATGATACTGATATCCAGAATAACTTAGGGAGTAGATGGTTGAAGCACAGTAAGGAAAAAATGTTAAATCTCAGTACAAATGGGACATAGGACTCATTTTGCCAAATGATGGTGGGTTTTGGGCTCCTCCAGTTTGCCCCACTTCAGAACCTCGTATTTGCTAAATTTCTCCGCAGGAGCTTGCAGAGGACATGCAGCCTTACTGACCATGTATCCCCATGGCTACATAGGGATAGCCATATCCCTATGACGTGTGAGTTGGGTCCCCAGCTGAAGGAATAGGTTGCTCAATGCAGATATCATTCATTCACAGGCTTGGGAAGGGACATTCAGATTTTTTCCCCTCTGAACAGTTTCAGGAATCCTTCTGACTCTTCACACATGCCTAGAAGGAGTGAATGCTTTGCCAGATCTGTAGAGGGACAAGTAGCAAAAAGGAAATCTCTAGTTTGGGCTACTTTCTAACTGCAGCTAGGTGACATGCAGTGCCTAGGGCCATCTTGGATCACTAGTTTTGAAATGAAAGATATGGAGGCATAAATGGGTTTATCTCCAGAAAAAGCAGAATCCCAAAACCCCATCAATCATGCTTGCAGCCCAGAAAAGTGCTGGGAACCAGATGTGACCTAATCAGTCACCAGGATACCTTCCTTTCATCTCCAACCAGAGCTCTGGAGCTCAGCAAAGGACCTGCACAACAACAGCAAAAGGCTGGTAAAGGCATCTCAGCCCCTCTCTTCCTGGCAAAAGTTCCTGTATCATCCGGGCTATCAGGATCTGTTCTGGGAAACAATGGATTTATCAAACATTCTGGCAAAGCCCTGTGGAAACAACAGTTCAATAATGTTGAAAAGAAAACTATTGGAGATATTAGTTTGACAGTCTGTCTTTGTGCTCTCTGCTGAAGAAGAACAGGGGTCCTTTCATACGTGTTGAATTTACCTCTGGTGTGAACCAGCCTCTGTCAGTGCGGCTGTAAGTGTCACCAGTTTAGAAAAATCAGTGCTCATTGCTATCTGGCACCTGCCCTTTGCATGTCTCAGAGTGCCAAAGTTTCCTAGCCACTTATTCTGCTGCAAGCAATGCTCATTGTACACTGAAGCATCTGAGGGTTTGGATATAGTCTTTACGACATTTCCTGCACTATCTGTTCAAACAGTTCCCCAAGTGGGCAGACGGTATAACCGAATGGGGGTCCACAGACCATGGAAACATCAGGCTCTGGTTGTGGAGATGAAAAGAGGTAAGGGAGCAAATGTTAACAGGAGTGGCAGTCTCAACTCATTTCTCACACCGCTTTGCGGGTTAAATAGCCTGTGCTGCCGGCTGTTTGGCACCATCTCTCCCTACATGACACAACAAAACTTGATCGCTGTTTTGCCACAGCCAGCCCTCGAACACTGTGGTGCTGCAGCTTTTGCAGAAACAGTAGTCCCTAAAAAGATGCAGAATTACTCCACAACTGCTCTCCCGAGAGTCTCTGCAGGTATTAGATGTGTGTCACACACTCACCATCCATTCTTCTCCCAAATCTAAAAGGAGCCTACAAGAAATCTGAAGAGGGATTTTTGACAAAGTCATGGAGTGACAGAACAAGGGGGAATGGCTTTGAACTGAGAAAGGGTAGATTTAGATTAGATACCAGGAAAAATTCTTCACTATAGGGATGGTGAGGCTCTGGCACAGAGTGCCCAGAGAAGCTGTGGCTGCCCCATCCCTGGCAGTGTTCAAGGCCAGGTTGGATGGGGCTTGGAGCAACCTGGTCTAGTGGAAGGCGTCCCTGCCTGTGGCAGGGGGGATGGAGCTAGATGAGCTTTAAGGTCCCTTCCAACCCAAACAATTCTGTGATTATGTGATTCTATGATCTATGACATCTGTAAGCTCAAAATTCAGATACAAAGTAATGCCCAGAAGTTTTGGGTCCTTTTTTTGGTACCGATAAGAGGCCCAACACAAATTACAGTCATATGGATTTTGTTCCTGCCTCCTTCTGTTCCTCACACCATTCTGGCAGCCCAGTGGTGGCAGCAACCCAAATGAGGTAATGGGTTGTGTCTTTCCTGGGAGTAGGTAAATCCCATGAAGCAGTAGGAATGGTGTCATTTCTCAGCTGTGACACAGAAGGCAAAAAGGACAGCACAGCTGGGGGCCTGGTGCCATGCAGGATGGCTAGGCAGCAGCAGTGCCTCTTTTGAGGCTGCAGCAGCTGGCTGCAATCCTATTGCTTCCCAGTGCTGTGGCTTGCTCCACTCTGCAGTGCCTGAAATGCAGATGTGGGTGTCCAATGCAGTAACAAGCTGGCCGAGGACAGCTGAGGGAAGATGGAGCTGCCGAAAGAGGCTTCCTATGTCCTTCTGATCTGTGGGAGGAGCAATGGGGTCCCAGCCAAGCACAGTGATGACACATGTAAGAGAAGCAGTTTGAGTAAAGCTCTGAAAATGGTGTCCATTCCCAGCTCTGCCAAAGGTTAGCTTGTGCAGCCTCTGGGTTCCCTCTGTAGAAACAATGCTTACTCACCTTTAAGAGTAGGGTTAAAATACTCAAGCACTTTGTGATGGATCAAGGTATGGTGCAGTCAATAGGAAAGGAAAGACGTGCACTCCAGGTTTTGTGATTTCTAACACAGTTCCCTTTCCAGAAAACTAAAAGCATTTTGTTGGGGGAGGAATAATTGCCAAACAAATTCTGCCATTCATTTGCATACGTTCTTTTCCTGCAGATAGGCAGAACGTGAGTGGATTTTCTCAGGACAGTGAAGAGCACTTCCCTTATCACAGGATTTTCTTTTGTCAGTGATTTAGTTGAGAGGGCAAACTGCAAAGGAGGTAAAACTGCTCAGCTTACAGCTACAGGCTCCTATGGCTTATTTCAAGCATTGCCCAATCTACTTATTTTTCCTAGCATGAATCTCAGAACAGCTGAACCAAGTTTAGCAAATCTTCCCACTCGAAAGATGGACCTGCAGCCATTGCAAAAGCAGGCCCCAAAAGTTTGGGTAAATTATAAGGAACCAAGCAAAAGGGGTCTGGCATGTGGCAAGCTTAATAACTGTAGATGCACTTCAGCTTGCTTGACCCACTACACCAAGCAATGTTGACCTCATTGCTTACCGCAAAACCATGATGCATTCCTGAGTCCATGGCAGCATCACCTCAGTCAGACTAAAGTAAAACCCACTGAAAGGTTTTATATAATGCCAAGGCCACAAGATCTCTAATGTAGTTTTCTTACTGGAGCTAGAGCTAAGTACAGCTTAAATTCATTAGCTAATGGCCTGTGACAATGAAGGACAAAGACAATTATTATGCACATCTCCCAGACAATTGTTTCAGTGTGAAGAAAACGCAACAAATTATTGTTCTCCTATATTAATGTTCCATAAAGGATTACTATCACATCCATTTCAAAAAACCCAATCCCTTGCAAAATGCAGACTAATGCTGGATAAATTGGATTTTTATAGATGAAAGCTTGGTGGAAAAATCAAGATTTTATTAGAGCCATGGACAATCACATTACATTTTATATGATATGAGGACTTCACTACTGAATCAGGAAATTGATCTCAGGACATTTTCTTTCTCCTGAAGACTTACCAATTCCCTGAGCATCTCTCATGTATCTCAAACGTTTATCCTTGGATATAATAGCCAGAGGCATTCCTAATGGCTGGTTTTATTTATAGAAAAGTCAGAAAATTTACTCAATATGGAGCTGTCGAGATGAGTGAAAGCCTCCTACCTCTGTCAGTACCAGCTGCTGGTACAATTCTTGCACTTGGAACATGAAAGGAAAAGGAGGTCAGAATAGCCATGCAGCTGGAATGGTAAAAAATAATTATTTCACTTCTGTTTCATTAACAAAATTTTACTTTCCATGAAGCTTTAGTTTAGGAAAAATTATCATTTTGCAGACCTCGAGGCTCATAACAAGCATAAAATTTCACAGAAAAATTAAAACAGATTTATGGTTAAATAACCTGAAGACTTCTGCTTCCAAAACAAAGAAAATTATATCTTAATACAGAAAAGATAAATCATCTCACCACTTAAAGCAGAATATATGGTAGATCACGCTCCTTGTAATAGTGTAATGCCAATGGGTAAAGCACTAAGGACAGGATGTGTGACCTGAGTCTGCCAACAGCTGTAAATTCACATTAAGCACCCAGATCCACCACAGTTCCAGGGCTCCATCCTGTACTCATGTACATGTGCAATCTCTGACACACTGCCAAGTCTCCAGGAGGCTGCCAACACCAGTTCCATGTCAGAAAGCGAAGGGCTAACCCTAACATCCAGAGCATGCCTGACTGCTGGACACCTACTGCCACTATCACCCAGTGATGGCCAGGGATTTCCAGTGACAATTTGAGGTTTTCTGAAGCTGTGGCTGCGTCATCACCACTTGCCCCTTTCCAGAAAGGTGCTAGATAAACATGTCAATAGAGACTTCTCACGGCATTCAAAGACACAACCCATGACTTTCATAACACCAAGCAAGCTCACAGAGGAGCACAAAAGGCCTGGGTTTATGCACGGTATTTTATGAAATCACATATTCTGGTAAGCATCCACCCATTGTTCACAGAAATCACGTGGGACTACTCAGAAGCACATTTGGAGCAGCACCCCATTCTCCTTCCCCTCTGTACTCACTCCCAGTTGGTCACCCATAGGTGCTCAAGACCTCCCAGTTACTCTGTAGTGAATGGATTGCTCACACAGGGCTCAATAAAACTCCGAATTTAGCCTCCAGTGGCAAGCACTGGCCAGAAAGCCTCCTTCAGGGAGGGCTTTGTAATAGTAGAATCATAGAATAGTTATGGTTGGAAAGGACCTTAAGATCATCCAGTTCCAGCCCCCCCACCATGGGCAGGGACACCTCCCACTAAACCATGCCACCCAAGGCTCTGTCCAACCTGGCCTTGAGCACTGCCTGGGATGGAGCATTTACCACTTCTTTGAGCAACCTGTTCCACACTGACACCAAAAAAGCTCAGGGTGAATTCTGGTGTCCCAGCATGGCCCAGGTGCACAGTTAGAGTTTGTCCCGCAGGCTCTGCCTAGTTTGACCGTGTTGTCTCCCCTGTTCCACAAACTGTGGAATGCCTCTGTGCATTTTCTCTTCGCAGCTGACACTTGTAATATCAGCCACTGAAGCTGTAATAAAATGCACAACATGGGCTGTACGTATGGAGTGTTACTGATTATGAAATCTAATGTCATTTTTTAGAAGTCATGAAAACATTATCTAATTCTCCCCCTCCCTGAGAGACTCAGGAATATGTTTATACACTAAAATGTCAAAATCGTAAACCTCCTGAGTTTGCACTATTCACTTTGCGTTGTGTGAGGCAGTTATTCCATGACATTTCATAAATAGTGACTCAGAAATAATTAGTATGCTGAATAACAAGCTTTCCACTACAATACAGCAGAATCCGCTCTAAACCCCTGATTTTCATGATGCTCTTGCACAGTCTAACTCAAATACTGCAAATAAAAGTGAACTCTGGGGGAAAAAAATGCCACCCTTGGGTTTTGTTCTGTTTTCTTTTCCTTTAAAGGAAGGTACAGTGATAGGAACAACACCAGGGCTGCAGTGACAAGCAGCAGTAGCTGCGTATCTCCCAAATGGCAGGGACAAAAGAAGCGGCATGTCTTGCTGTTACGACATGAGGGAGAGGTTCCAAGAGAGCATCATGTTAGCGAGATTAAAATTAACACAAGCGCTGAACAAAATCCTTCTTTGAAGGAAAGAGATGATTTAAAGTCGCTTGTAATTAAGGGAGGAATAGCCCCGTGCGCAGCTCAGCTCCAGCAAAGGAGCCTTCCAGATTTTCACTGCTCAGCTTGTAATACTCCTACTTACTTTTTTTTTAAACACACAGTAGATTTTTATTGCCTTTTTGGGATATTAATATGCATCCAATTATAAATTGTGAGTTGCAGCACTGGATAATTTCCCTTCAAGAATGCAAAGCAGGTTCTGCACTGTATCAGCCCATGTGACAGCACAGCAACTATCACCCCGTGCCATTTTTTAGCAGCAATTAGTAAATGGCTGCTCAGCAAGAAAACTGGAGCAAGTCCCATGCTGGGACCTCCTCATGGTGCTGGGTTTTAACTTGGTGGATGTTCTGCTTAAAAATAAAAAGAAAACTTCAGATTTAGCTCAAATTCTCAGCACTGGAGATTCAGATAAAACCAGGAAACAGCAGTATCATATCACATCACATCATATCATATCGTATCGTGTTGTGTCGTATCGTATCGTATCGTATCATATCATATCATATCATATCATATCATAGTAGAATGGTTTGGGTTGGAAGGACCTTAGAGATCATCCAGTTCCAACCACACACCACAGGCAGGGACACCTTCCATCAGAGCAGGTTCCTCCAAGCCCAGCCCAGCCTGGCTTTGTTATCTATTTAGTATACCAGAGGTACTCCTCTCAGTTTGTGAGACCCCACTTAGAGGACTGCATTCAGCTCTGGAGCACAGCATCATAGAATAGCACTCAAATAAGGATTTAGAACTGCTCAAGTACGTCCAGAGGAGGCCACAGAGATGACCAGAGGGGCAGAAGCACTTGTGCTATGGAGCCAGGGCTTGTTCACCCTGGAGAAGAGAATACTTCAGGGAAGCCTTACAGCAGCTCCCAGTGCCTAAAGGGACTACAAGAAACCTGGAGAGGGGCTTTGGACAAGGGCCTGTAGGGACAGGACAAGGGGGAATGGCTTTAAAATAAGAGTTGATTTAGATTAGACCTTAGGAAGAAATTCTCCACTGTGAGGGTGCTGGGACACTGGCACAGGTTGCCCAGAGAAGCTGTGGCTGCCCCATCCCCGGCAGTGTTCAAGGCCAGGTTGGACAGGGCTTGGAGCAACCTGCTCTAGTGGAAGGTGTTCCTGCCTATGGCAGGGGGTTGGAGCTAGATGAGCTTTAAGGCTCCTTCCAGATCACTCTATGATTCTCTCACGTTGTCTGCTGTTATGCAAAGCTTCTTCTTGAGACTTGTCACAGAAGAGACAGCAAATCTTAAGTGCAAGGTTAAAAATAAAAAGGAAAGATGAGAAGTCACTGTGAACTTTCATCACGTGTAGATACAATCTACATCCCACAGCATCACTGTGTTGCACTGGCTATCAACATACCTGTAAGAGCACTCAGTTGCTGGAGGTCTTGACAGTACAAAAACACCCTCTGCCCTTTTTTGTTTTCCTGGGGCAAAGTATTTGCAAAAGAACTACCCTCACATTGAGTAAACATATAACCATTGACATGAAGTAATTAATTATTGTAAGCATTAATGACACTAGCTGAGCCAAAATTAACCTTGACATAGGTGGCTGTGTCTCCACCAAACCCAAGCAACAAGTGCTATTCCTGAATTTGGACATGGGTATTGAACCAGCAGAAACACCACCCCAAGTAGCAGCTATGCATGAGGATGCATGTAAAATATCACTGTTTACCCATGCTTTACACTGCTTTTCTGTTACAAAGCCCTTTCAATCTATGAGAAAATACTTCTTGACACCGGAATGGAAAAAATGCTCAAGCCAGGCTGTGCTAGTTTTTATCTTTATCCCAGGACTCAGCTTTGCTGGGTGCCATAACCTGGTCTTGGCTGAGGCAATCTAACGCATTAGAACCCTACACAGTAATACCAGCTCAGACATAAAACACTGAGCTGAGGCCACAGCTGTGATATCTGATTGCCTTTGCCTAGGAACTGCAGTCAGCATTTGTAATCCTTAATAGTGAGTTTCAAAACAGCCTCCAATGTGTGCAAAGTGTATAGCCTAATTTGTGTGCTGCAATGTCAAGAGAGTTTAGGACACTCCTGTAATCTTTGCTGCTTGCTTTCAGCAAGATGTTGGCATGTTCTTTCCACACAGGCCTGTTCAGCTCCAGAGATACTTTTCCTCTCATCACCTTTCAATTAACAGCTATTAAAAAGAACTTCCAAAAGTGTCTGCAGTTTGTCACGGACTACCTTTGATGATAAACTCACAGCAAGAAGTTGAATTAAAAAAGTCCACTCAAAGATCAAATATCCAAATTAACTCCTGTTCCTCTGTCTTATTCTTCACTCTCTCCATCATTCATCAGTGGTTCAAACCGGCTCTGAATGTGTGACAACATGATCTATCCAAGAAACTTGATTCGGAAGCAGTGATTTTTCTTACAGTTTGGGTTTATGCTTTCTCCTTTCTCAGGGCCCAAGAGTGTTCAAGGGAGCTTGCTAAGGAACCATTTTGATTTGCCTGTTTGTGTAAAAATAACCCATGTTTCCTTAACATGTTGAGAATACAACATGCCAGAAATAACTTACATACTTTAGGAGGTCTTTCTGCTTGTGAAAGTCCAACATGCTGCTGGCTTTATCAAGAGGCCTAAAACATGCTTGTGGAACTTGAAAATGGCCTTTCCAATGCCTGATACAGTCGGTTTGTAAGGCTCACTCATTAAATTAGCAGAAATGCTAAGTCTTACAAGAAGCAATTGCTGTCTTATGCAAAACACGAGATGGACTCATCTAGCAAAGGAAATTTCATGTCTCCTAGCTAATAATGAAGTAACAAACCATCGCAAGCTTCTTCCAGACTCTGTTATTTTGGACATGCTCCACATCCTTTTCCAAGCCAGCATTTTCCTGGCCAACAAAAGCTTCTGGGAGAGCTTATCTTTACTCACATCTCTGCAGTTCCAGCCCCAGCCAGGCCTAGATAGTTAAGCAGAAGCCAGCTGAGGATAACAGCATTACCTTCACAACATGTATTGGAGAAGATAATTCTGGAGTTATGGTCTGAAAGAGTGCCATGTTCACAGAGCTGAAAAGGTTTATGCAGCTCTTTTTGGTTTGTAGCTTCCCCAGATCACAGCATTGCAACTTTAAAGGTTACTCGCTGCGAGAGGTCTCTTAAGACTTATAATGCTTCTCTTGTTACTAGCTCTTTAAAGAGTTTACTTACTGCTGCAGGAAAAGGCCAGGAAAGCTGGCACACTGGAGGACTGTTTATAGGATTTTATCTTGTAGGCAGCCTTCTGTAATGAGTGAATACCAGAAAATCCAATATATTGGAGTAACATGTTAAAGCCTTGGGATCAGATGTGCTGCATGTGTAAGTACAAGTACTTACACGTGTCCTCTGCAGCCAAGGAATGACAGCACTTGTTAAAAGTGTTTGTTGGAGTGAATGTGACCAATAGTACCCAGAAGATAAAATACCCATCCCAGTTCCCACAGGGAATGCTTTCTGCTCCACACCCTTCCTGAAGGCACACCTACCGTATTGGCTCCACGGCTTGCAGCTAATTGAGAAGCATGTGCTGCTGGGGTCACTAGGAAGGATTTTTTGGGTTGGGTTGGGTATTTTTCCAATACACAAGGGCTGTTTTGCTGGACTGACTCGATCTACATGCAGCATTCTCCTGAGGCATGTATGTATAAGTTGCCTGATAACAGCGAGAAATTTGTATTGCTGAACAGAATTGTTTTCAAGCTCCTTCATTTAGTACACACAGAAAGGACAGAGTCTGTCAAAGCAGGGCACACACTCCTCAAGCAATCCTACTTCTGGTCACGAAGGGAGAAACATCCTGTCCAGGACTCCTGCTCTATCAAAGAAGCAATAATAATGAAGGACCATATCCTCAGCTAGTATCCACCAGGCTAGCTTCCTTTACCTGACAGCGTTTTCCTTCTCCCAACTCCACCTACGAAATGATGTCAAAACCCTCAACCACTGCTTTTATAGACATGGATTTAATCTTCCATTCCCACAGCCAGCTACCACCCAGCAACAGCAGCCAAACCCCTGCCTGGGGCTAGAGCAAGGCCTTGTTCTAGCAGGGCTGAAAGCTCACCTAGGGACAGCAACCATTCTCCAGGAGGGACAGGATTTCATTCAACATACCCCATGGACAGGCGGCAGGGCTGGCACTCAGAGCCTAGATGTAGAACTTGGTCTGGGATCACCTTAGAGAAGAACAGGGTCATGGAGCCCCATGAAAGTCCTTTGCGTCTAGAAGTCCCAGAGCTAGCAGAGAGCATCAGGGAATGATCTTGTCCCACGTATGTCCTGATCTCAAACTCTTCTCCTAGGTGGCTGCTGCTGGATTCAGTCAGGGATGAGATAGTGGCCTAGATGGATTTGAGAGAAACACCAGTCCCAGATTTTCCAGCAGGATAAAGCACAGCTTCTGGCTGCTCTGATTTGCAGCTCAAGCCCAAGCTGTGCCTGAGAGGCTCTATAGCCCACAAAACACCTCAGGGCCAGCTACACCCCATTGCATGGGAAAAGAGCAAGAGCCAGACACGTCCTGAGTGTTTGAGAATCTTCACAGAGAAGTCCCATTGCTTCATTGCTCCAGACTAGGTGCTGCTCCTAGTACCCAGACTCACCCTCTGTCTACATGCAGCATCTCCTGAGGCATGTATGTATAAGTTCACCACACTACCTCTCCCAAAGATTCAAGGGCTGTGCTAATCCTCCCTCATTCATCTGCAGCAGCTTCTATGTCTGTTTTTTCCACTGTGTGGAAAGCAGAATATCAGAGCATCTGCACAGCAGCACATCTCAGAGCCAGCTCCTGCCTCTGTTACTCCCTGCTTGCTGCTGTGAGCTGCACAGGCCCCAGATACTCAGCCCCATGCCTGATCTCTCTCCACACAGCAGAAATCTGCACTGGTATTGCTGCCCAGACACTTCTGTGGGCACAGAGGCAGAGATGGTATTTGCAGTTACACCCACTTATGCCTTCATGCTGTGTGAAGCACTAGCACTCCCTGCTCATCTAGTTTTTGGCTAAAAAGATCTTGAATATGATTACATCCTAAGACACATCTGGTTTTAGCAGACGGGATACTTGAAAAACCACAAAGAAGAGGTGTTTGGGTTAAGAATGCTCTTGTGATTAAAAAAATATTGAAAGTCCTCAAGTGTTTAAGAAAACAATTTTCATTTAAATGCTGGCACAATTTCAACAATTTGGTTTTAATTTTAAAGTGCTGAAAATGCCCTCAGATAATTTCTGTAGCATTCCAGAACCCAAAAGTGATCACATAAAGCAAGGCACTTAAGAAATCAAGTTAAATGCAGAGCTAAAATTCATTTCCTGTTTTCTAAGAAAACAAAATAGGGCTCAATGCTCTTAAGTCTTTCTGAGAAAGATCTTCTCACGAGCAGTTTTCAACCAGGCAGGCACAGTTTGCCTCTTTCCCCCAAACAAAACAGAGTTTGCCCTTTGAAAAAGCTTCCAAGAACCTCACAAACTGTACCAATACAAATAATTTGCTGGACTTTGGTACTACGTACACTTCTTTAAGCACAGCTCAGTTGGAGACGAAAGCAGTCGAAAATAATTTGATTCTGATGATTATAAAAATGCTCAGTGACACTTATTTTACAGTACTTGTGCTCTGAGTCTTATCAAAGCAGTGGCCTGACAATTTCATATTAGGATTTGATCTTCTTGTTAGGATTTAGGTGAGACTTACACACCAGCACTGAGTTTCTGTGTCATCACAGTCTCTAACTTACTGGCTTAACTGAATCCTCAAAAGATGTTCAAAATCAGAAAACTTCTGTGGTCTGGGGTCAAAGTTTGACTTAGTTTTCACTAAAACCAACCCCCTATTGGCCCAAATTCTCTCAAATTCAGGTCTCAATTTACTGAAGCTTCAGTTCATTGGACTTGGCTTGAGTATGTACAGCTCGTTCTTCAAAGAAACCAAGCGAAATCGGGTGTATATCTCACCTCAGATGAGCTGACAACCCCCAGCTAGACAGGTCTCAGTAGGTTTCCTTCACAGAGGGTTTGTGAGCAGCCCCTCTTGTAAAATGATGTGCCTCAGGGATGTTGCAACTAGCTGCAATCACTGTCGTTGTCTCATATTGGTTTCAAGGGAGCAGATTCTGTAAAACATTTTGCTAGGAAAGCTGGTTTCCATTTAAAAAGGAGAAGAAAAAAAAAGACAAATACGCCTCTGAGCAGGCTTTTGAATGCTCTCCTTTGTCAACTAACACAGTTAACAGGCCTGAATATGACAAGGAGCTTCGCATCTATAGTCTGCCTCAAAGGGAAAATGCAAGTAAGCAAAGCAGCTCGTGATACATCAGCTCAAACAATGATGTGAGTATACCCGACAGAGCACAAGCCACTGTTGAGATGGTTTACAGGAAGGAGGAAAGTATTAAGAAGGCAAGTATTAACAGTGTTCCCCTTGGCCAGGACATCCCTTCCCTCGTGAACATTTAGCTTGATTTGACCTTTATATTCACAGAGCATTGTGACACAAAGTGTTTCAACACTTCTTGTAAAGCCTATGGTGATCTCGGAGGAAAGCGTATCCCAGCACCCTGCTAGCACTGCCACTGGGAATGTAAACTGTCTGTCTACAAGAGAGGATTCACCCCAATGTCTCTGAAATATGTGGCAACCTCCAACATGTGAAATCCCCAAATCCTGTGCTGTGCTGGCAGCAATCACTTTGATATGGCACATGGGTACTGTCTGGACCAGCCAGCAGTTCTGCTCTTGGTGCATATAGCTAAGCACAGCCGTGAGAGTGGCCAGTGGGATTTTGCACCAACTTCTGAAACCCTCTTAGAAACCCTCATAGATGATGCAGCAGGTTGGTCATGATTTCCACCATACTCCTGGAGATGACAGAGAGACCTCCTCCTGCCAAGGACATAGACCAGATATTGGACGTCCAATATGTAGATGAATTATAAACTTCAATATAAATAGATGAGTTTTTGCAGAATTAAACCAAAACAGTTATGGGTATAGACACATATATATATACACATACACCTGGGTCCGAGCAATCCCAGGCACAGCTACAGGCTGGGCAGAGAAGAGATTGAGAGCTGTCCTGTGGAGAAGGACTTGGGGGTGTTGGTCGATGGAAAAATGAACATGAGCCGGCTGCAGTGTGTGCTCACATCCCAGAAAGCCAACTGTATCCTGGGCTGCATCAAAAGGAGCGTGACCAGCAGGTCGAGGGAGGTGATCCT
>JAOEHY010031038.1:21835-36499 GCA_025447955.1 Psilopsiagon aurifrons
TGTTCAAGGCCAGGTTGGACAGAGCCTTGGGTGGTATGGTTTAGTGTGAGGTGTCCCTGCCCATGGCAGGGGGGTTGAACTGGATGATCTTAAGATCCTTTCCAACCCTAACTATTCTATGATTCTATGATATCGGTATAGGCATTTCCTTGGTGTGCCTGAGGGTACAAGAGGTGGGTGACACAGACACCCCATAGTACTCAATCAATTTTTCTTTGCTGAGGTCCATCTGAGTCACAGCCACAGCTCAACCTCTGCACTACTGCTTCACATTTGAGGAGGAAAACATGGAGCTAACTTCAGTACAAACAGCAATGAAAATAACTGAGCCTTCTGCCATTGTCAAGGCTGAACTAGCTCCAGGAAAGAAAACCTTGGTAGACTTTTCTATTTCAGAGAGCTGAAGCTGCTTGATGCTTATGCTGAGTTACCAAAAAGGGACCGTTATTTTGTGGAACAGAATTCATCCTTTGACAAAGCAGGCCACTTTAGGTATCGATAAAAGACACATTAAAACGATATCGACAAAATCCCTATTTAGAAATGCAGTCAATAATTACTATTTTTTATTCCATCATTCAACAGATTCAGCATCTATCCCAGTTTTCAGTTCCCCACAGTAGTTTTCTTTGGCTTTACCACAATGCTCACATTATTAACCTACACTCACTCTTCATCAGCATATCTACTGGGAGGCAGCTAAGAAATAAGAGGTTAGACCATTGTTGAATCACTTGGTATAATAGATTAGGTGTCTTAATCCTGATGTATGTGGTCTTGGGAGGGTGTAGAGAGGGCTGTTTTGTTGGTTTTGGTATTTTTTTTTCTCCTCTGTGCCTAGCACATGTGCTAAGGCAACAGCAATAAATCAGAACAAAGGAAATAAAGTACTAAGGCTTTAGGAAACATGTGTTTTAGAAGAAAAACTTGGCTCGCCACTAAAAGCAGTACTGCCTTATAACGGATGTTTAAAATTCAGATGTAGAAAGAGACAATGATATAAATATAAGTGACTTACAGGTCTCTGCAGCTTTCAAAGGGTACTGCAAGCCAGTCCATCTAAGCCAGCCCATCTCACCAGCTCCTCCTGCACCTGGCCAGACAGACCTCGCATTCCACAGCAGCAACAATAAAGCAGCAGCAGTGGCACATTTCATCTCCAAGCAATGCTTCACCACATTAGGTCGCAGACAAACGATTAAAGAACAAAAACCAACCCAGGCAACTGACATACTGTTTTCCAGGATCAGGGCTCTCCAGCTGCTGTTGACAGTCCTATTGCAAATCAGTGTCAGCTAGAAACATGCTGCTGCAAGAGGAATTGTCTTCCCTTGGATGCATGCATTCCTCACACTGTAGTGCATGTGGCAGCAGTTTCACACAGTAAGAAGGGACACTGCTGAGACTCTGTTTCCAGACTTGGGTGGGCAGAAACTGCTCAACAGAAGAAATAAATACTTTGGAGCAGGTTTTCCAAGATGCTTGGGGTGTTTAGACATGAAGTGAGGTACCTGGTGAGGTTTTCCAAGGCCTCGAGGTGGGAAAGGCTCTTCAGACTCAGCCCCTGAGATGGGATTTTTCCTCCTCTCTGCTTCTGATCTCTTGAGGAACTTCTGAAAGGCCACTAAGTGCCTCTCTGCACCTTTGGCCACCCAAATACCTCTGCAGAGATGTTTAGATTTCATGTCACTTCCCCTCCTCTTGTGAGCTATCCATGGGACTCCCAACCAGGCTGGTGGCCAAGGGTCAGCTCTGGACTGACCAGTGCTAAGGGCAGGAAAGCAATCTCAGCTGCTGGCAGGACACGAGGAATCCCAAGAGATCTAAAGGGCTCCTGTTTGTCTGTCCTATGCCTTTTAACTTTTCAGGGTAAATAGTCTCTTATTTCTTTTAATGCAATAGCTTTGATGCCAGTCTGCTGCTCATACACTTAAGGCCAATTAGTCCAACACTAAATGTACACTACATACACTTTGCTCGTGATGTTGTTCTGCCTCTCCAAATCTTCCCCTTTCCTCATGCTTTATCAGTTCCAAGATTAAATAAAAACAAAATCCAGATGTCAAGAACTGAGTAGCGACTAAGGTGGGGGCTGCGAAAAGGAACAGAAAGGCAAGACACCATAAATAGAATCAGGGAAGTGTGGCTTGGGGTGGTTAATGAGCTTACATCTGTGATGAGTCCTTGCTACAAACAGCAGGTAGAGAAGCCAAGCCAGCAGCAGAAAGTGCTCAGGAGACAAGGTAGAGCTGCGCCTCCCTGCAACAGCAGCAGCCCTGCTGATGGGAACAAGAGACCCTGGGTTAGCACTACTTCACCTAAGTGAGGCTTTGATAGGGGTGCACAGCAGGATACATAAAATGGGTATGGAGCATGGAAAATGCTTGTGGAAATCTGGAAGAGAGGGCAAAAAAAAAATGAAATTCCTTTTATTAGCAGCAAAACAGCAAAGTGCTGTCAAAAGGGTCTTAAGGTGCAGCAAGAAAGTAGCTGTGCTTTTACCCTCCATCCCTGGGACTTTTCTCTCTCAGTAGAGATATTTACAGTGCCCACAGTATTGTCTGCAGCCTCCTGGCAGGCAGAGTAGCACCAGTTCAAGAGGAACCAGTGCGTACACAGGCAGGTCACAGGCTCAGCCCACTGTGAGAGGGTGCTCCTCAGGGCAGGATGCCCCTCTCTACAGGTTCACAAGAGAGGAAGGTCATTTCAGTCACAGCACTTCTCCCCGTCTGCCACCTTGGAAAGCCAAACAGGAACCAACAGGAGCCACAAGAACCACAGCAGCAGGGCTGGCTGCTCAAAAAGCTGAGGAGCACCAGGTCATAAAGTTAAATCAAGACACACCCCAAAAAGGAGCCTGAAGACACCAGTGCCCTGCAATGATCATCTCCCATGGGCATCACTGCCTCCAGCCATGGGGTCAGGTCCTGGGGATCTCTGGTGCCAAAGGAGAGCCTGAGGCTTGCTCTCTTTGAGTGACTCAGGAGGCATCCACACAATTGAGCTCTCCAGGCTTCAGCAAATGAAAGCAAAGAGAAATTGTGCTGGGGTAGAAAGAGAAGGACTTTGGGCAGGTTGAGGGACTAATGTTCAGGGAAAATGAGAACAATCTGGAGCAGCTGTCCTGTGGTCTTCAACAGGATCCCAGCATTGCCCATTGTTGAGTGGGCAAACAAGGCCTCTGAAATCCTGTGGCAAGTTTGAAAACAGAAAGCCACAAACAAATAAAAGATCTCAATGAATTTGGGGATTTTTAATCATTGCATTCTGGTTCCTGAGTGTGTGGAGTATATTCAGCTCTCATTTTCAATCTTTTCTCCATCATTACAAAAGAAAACACTATGCTTTTTAATGTTACATTGTAATGAAAAATGAAATTTCCTCCTTGTTCTCTGTTTCAGGATCTGTGTCTCTAAGGAAAATGTGAAGTATTGTAGGTTTGTGAGAAAACGGAGAATAAGCAAGACTGGAATTCCAGAGGTGGATAATCATGGGTAAATTCAATGCAGACTTCTTTTTTCTAATGAACCAGCCAAGACTGAACTATTGTTAAAACAAGATATGAATTTTAAACAGTGAGGAAATAAAAACCTGTATAAACCAACCTATTCAGAGGTTTTAAAGAGAAAGGTTGGGTTACTCAAACACAGTATGCTCTGTGAATAGCACCAGGCCACTCCAGTTTGATTTTCTCCATTTAAAGACAGAAAAAGTTTGCAGTGATTGTAGCAACCAGCACTAAGTTAGACATGAGGATGTCCCACCAATACAGCAAATGCTCAAGCTTGCTGCTGAAAGGAAAACACACTCTAGGAGACACTTACAGGAGGTCGCTTCACAACAGAAATGTGTGTGGTTGTAACCAGGCTTGGTCACTGGAAAGACTGGAGTTGGAACACCCCAGCTGCTGTGATTGCTCTACATCACTATCTAGTAATGAAGCCCTCTCTGAAGTTTGCATCAGGAAACATAGAATCATAGAACAGTTAGGGTTGGAAGGGACTTTGGGATCATGTAGACATACACATGAGAAAACTGTGAAAGCTGTGCCTTGTGTAACACGTGTTTCTCATACGACAATGACATGTACATCCAGAGAACAGTCAAAGCCATGGCTTTGGCTGCTGCCAAGCACCAGAGCCCTGTTGCACCTCACCCGTGAGATGCTAACGGGGGCATATCCACAATCCCACCCAACACATACCCAAATACATGAGTATCACACCAAATCCTCTTCCTTCTGCCATTCTGTTACCACAGTACCCGCTCTCCTGCACCACGGCCAGCAAGCTGGGTCAGGGTAACCTCCCGCAATCCAGCTAAGATAACTTTCTGCCTGCTCAGCACATTTTGCAGCAGCGCAGAGCAGATGTGATGGGGTCAGGATCTGGCTCCCCACATACATAGTTTTAAAGATTATCATTCAGCAGAAGCTATTGTGAGGAAGAAAAAATGCTAAGCACAGGGCCTGAGTTATTTCTCTGACCCCAAATGCTTTAAGGCATAATATTTTATTTGGCTGGTTATAGAAAACATGTGGCAAAGCCTTCATTTTTTGGATGAAGTTTTGTCCTGCAACCCAAGTAGAAAAATAACTGAACTTATTCTGCCTCCCTTTGCTGTGCACATCCCTGCATCCACACGAGCTGCTCTCACCTGAATTTTAAGATCTGAATACATTTGATAACTCTATTTACTATGCAGAAATAACAACAAGGTCCCAATCAGAGATTAACACAATGATCTAAAGCATGGGGGGCAAACAGGAAAGCACCCCCAGGAGAAGTCTGTGCTCCAAGCAGAAAGAGAAGGTTCAAGATGATCAGTTACTAAGAAGGACAAGAAAAGTGGCAACTTCAGGACAGACTTGAACAGCAAAAAAACATTCCCCTGAGTCCTGCTGTATTTAGCAGCATCAAGAAAAATTGTTCAGTGCTCAGCAGTCTCCGAGTTCTTACCTGAGTACAAGGACTACTTCACAGCACTATTTTGGGGGGAGAAAAGCTTTGTTTTCAAGTTCCAATTGTGACCTAACATCAGGTTCCAAATATGGCCTTATGCCTGTTAAAAAAGGACACAATTACTCATTTACCTCCTCAAACCCTGCCCATGCCAATGAGCTCAAGCAGCATTTGCAGGGGAGTTGAAGGATGTGAGACACTAAATCACACAGGAGGAACACAGCAAGAGAGCTGCTTGCAAGCCTGTTTGCTGTTTTCTCCTTCCTGGATACAGCTGTTACTGCTGTATCATACCCTCTCCTAAACCTTCCTAAAGGACATAGTATAAAATGAAGGGGTCTCTTCCAAGCCTAGCTACAGAGCTTTAAGCCCCCAGCCAGCAGAGTGGTGTGAGCCTGCTGCAGCAAGACAAAGGGAGACCCAGACTCTGACCCTTCCCCACAAGAAGGCTGATGCTGTGTCAATGCACACACATTTTCCCCCTACTTGCTCAGCTCCAGAGATGGTTATTTCCAGCTGAGCAACAGCATCAAACAGCAGTAGCAGATAACCTTTCCAGCCTTTCCATCTGTTCCTGCAGACAAAATGACATAATGAAGTTATTTCTAAATATGCCAAAGCAAGCAGAGCGTTATGATAGGTGGGACAGAGATAACTGTTGCCCTAGTTCCTTCATCAGGGTAAATCCCTTAGCTATTCCTGAAAGCTCCCTCCCCAACTAAGCCACCACAGGACCCATGACTCCTTCATAGTAGCATCTTAAGGTCCTTTCCAACCCTAACTATTCTATGATTCTATGATCCCTCCTGTGAAGGCTGAGAGAGTTGGGGTTGTTCAGCCTGGAGAAGTCTCCAGTGTTGAAAATCCAAGGCTTATAGCAGCCTTCCAGTACTTAAAAGGGCCAACAGGAAAGCTGGAGAGGGGCTTTTTACAAGGACATGTAGGTATATGACAAGGGGGAATGGCTTTAAACTGACAGAGGGGAAATTTAGATCAGACATTAGGAAGAAATTCTTCATTATGAGGGTGCTGAGGCCCTGGCACAGGGTGCCCAGAGAAGCTGTGGCTGCCCCATCCCTGGCAGTGTTCAAGGCCAGGTTGAATGCAGCTTGGAGCAACCTGGTCTAGTGGAAGGTGTCCCTGCCCATGGCAGGGGGTTGGAACTGGATTAGCTTTAAGGTCCCTTCTAACCCAAACCAGTCTGGGATTCTATGTTTAAAACTCACCTCCCCTTGTCCCCTACTGACTGACGAGCACCCCAAGATCCCTTTGTGTATAAGCAAGTGTCCAGCCCAGTGTTTAAGACAGCTGTGCTCTTTGGCCAGCAAAGCAGTTTCCATTCCTGGCAGTTTCTCTCCTCGGGCAGTCAGTAATGCCCCGAGCTCAACGACCCAGCTGTGGACATGCTGCCCTTCAGCAGCTGGCACTTGGCACAGTGGCTGTTCATGACTAAGGCTCACAGGAGCCTTTGGAGATGCCTTCCCCTGATTTATAACTGCGATTCTTTGTGCTCGGGCTGTATTGTTGGTGTGCCAGCTACACTGTGAAAATCTGGAGTTAATAAACTCCACTTTCAGATCATGGCAGCTCTTTCCAGGGCACAGCTTTGTAGTGCTGGCAATGCTCACTCCTGCCCTGTCAGCCAGCGTGGCTGCTGATGGATTTCACATTGGAAAAATCCTGTGATTGCGTACATGAACTGGCTCTAGTAGCCTCCCTTCTCTGCTCCACCTCCTTCTCCCTTTTGGTGTAGAGTTGGGAGCCTGTGGTCCTGCAGCCCTACCCTTAAGTGTGAGAAAAGTCTCCTGGCACCTGCAGGTTGGGCTTCCCCTGTGAAAAGAGGGAATTTCAAAAAAGGGAAAAAAAAAGGAGAGAGAAGAGGTGGATGTGACCAGATGACCCCGGAATCCAATGGAATCTGGAAAGTGATACCTTAGCTCTAGTAACAGAAATGTTGCTGTCCTGGGCAGCATCTTCCTGCAGCAAAGCAGGTCCCTCTGAGAGAGCTGTTCAGCCACACCAGCTCTGGCCCCCATGAGGAGACCTGTCTTGGGGCATCTTGTTTTGCATAGGCCTAAATCTGTTTCAGATCTGACCTTTAACTTCTCTGCCTCACACCTGCAGCTCCAAGATGGAGCAATTTTTCTTTTCCTTGCATTTCCTGCACGAAAGCAGAAGAAAAGGCAAGCTTTGCTGTCCAGACACATTTTGCAAAGCTACAGAGGACAGAAAGGAGAGAGTCTTTAGGAGGATGGAGCTATACTGAGAGTAACTTCTAGCACTTACCTGTCTCTTTCCTGATGCACTGCCATGCATTTGTGGCCCCACTGGTGACACCGCACTGCCTTTCTTGCAGCACTTATTCCTAGGGCTCTAAGTGCAGTTGGGACTATCACAGAATCATGTAACGGTTTGGGCTGGAAGGGACCTTAAAGCTCATCCAGTTCCAACCCCCTGCCACAGGCATGGATGCCTTCTACTAAACCAGGTTGCTCCAAGTCCCATCCAACCTGGCCTTGAACACTGCCAGGGATGGGGCCACAGCTTCTCTGGGCACCCTGTGCCAGTGTCGCACCACCCTCACAGTGAAGAACTTCCTCCTAATATTTCATCTAAATCCCCCCCATCAGGCTTGCAGCAGCCCTGTCCTGCTTTGTTCCAGAGTGAATAGTGTTGGAAACTGCTCAAGGAAGAGCTATTATTTTGCAATGCAGTTTGTTTCTGGAGCTGTATAAATAGCAGGACCATCTCTGCCACCTGGGCTACACTCTATTAAACAGTTGCTGCATCTGTCTCCAGAACCAGTGACATTTTACAGTGGGTAAAGTGACTCATGCATTTCACTGCTGCCTCTCCTCCATGCCAGAACTGTGGCTTATTAGTGGATTATCAGCCAAAAAGGGTGGAAACAACTTTCACTTCTCAGCATCCCCATGGGACAGGTATGCTTCAGGATTGGCTACATTTCAGCAGAATGATTCATTTACTCTAGGCCGTATTTTCGGCTTGTGCAAGCTGGATCGACATCAATGGAGCCACACCAGTTTACATCAGCCCAAGAACATGACTCTGTATTTTCATGGTGTGGATCTCAGTCCTGGAAGGTTTTGAGCAGCCTCCTGATGGTGCAGGCTGGATGCTCCTGTGGGCAATGAGCCCTGCCTGGGAAGAGGGGGACTTGGGGAGGCTGGTTTGCTTTGTGTTTTACTCTGCAAAAGAATAGGGCCGTACCAGTCATGGTGAATGACAACATGAGTACCAGAGGAAATGTCTGGTAAACAGAATACAACACTTTAGGACTGAAACAGGGAGCTGGGGCTGGAGGAGAGCTGCAATAGGCCCAAGAGAGCCCCTGATGTAGGCAATCAGGAAAGCAGGATCATTGATCACCTCCATGGGACAGACAGTTTGTCAAGAGCTTTTCATACCAAGAACTGAAAGAATTAAAGAACTTCCATTCAGACACCCAGAAGAAAACCAGCAAACACAGGATGGCTGTGTGTGACTATAACTAATACTTCAATGCTGGTTCTGTGCAGAGTGCTGAGCAGAGGATCCTGCACAGTGCTGGATGCCAAAGGTGAAGGTATGTGTGCAGCCCTTATCCTGTTCATGCCATACTAAGGTTAATGAGGGCTTACAGCCATCCTCTTTCCCCAGTCCTTTGTGGAGATTTATTCCTGGGCAAATCCCTCTTCCAAAAGCAAACATCTCAGACCCAAGACACAAGATGAACATGGAACTGCTCAAGTGACTCCAGAGGAGGCCATAAAGATGCTCCAAGGGTTGGAGCACCGCTGCTAGGGTTGTTCAGCCTGGAGAAGAGCAGGCTATTGGGAGACCTTAGAGCAGCCTGGAAATACCTAAAAGGGGCCTAAAAGAAATCTGGGGAGGGACTTTTTGCAAGGGCATGTAGTGACACAACAAGGCTTTAAGATGAAAGAGGGGAAGGTGTCCCTGCCTGTGGCAGGGGGGTGGAACTAGATGAGCTTTAAGGTCCCAAACCATTCTATGATTCTATGATTCTGTGATTCTAAGATACACCCATTAAGAAGCTTGGAAACTGATTAGGAGGAAAAGTAAGTGAGAATTAGGCAGAACCACAGAGCAATGGAATACGTTAAATATTGTGGTTGTCTACAAGAACATCCACCCAGAGATAGCAGTGCTCTTGCAAAACAGGGTTGAGCATAAGTAATCGCATTTTACACAAAGAGAATGCGAGCCACAGAGATTAAAGGCTGTGCCATTAAAATGAAAACAAAGCCTGCAAATACCATTGGCATGTTAAGAAAGATTTGGGCAGAATTTGGGCACGTTGGTTGAAAACTGCAATCCGGGAACTCCATACACCCGTTCAGCTGCTGCCTAGCCCTGGAGGTGTCTGAACTTGCCCTCTGCTCCTTGTTGGGCTCTCAGCCTCTGTAGGCGGCTGTTAGCTCACCCCCAAGCATGTACAGAGCTGCTCCAGTCCAAACATCTCCACTCCAGCTCTCACCTGAGTGCTGCCAGCGTTTGGTATCGCTGCCTGGGGCTGGCGATGCTGTCACCATCCGCAGCTGGGACCAGCCTGGAAGCTGCAATGAGAACACACTGTGACACAGCTTGCAACTTGAAATGTGGTGACAAGCACTACCACTCTTAAAGAAACACCTTTTGCTGCAGCATCAACCCCACGCGCTACCCAGCCCATGGGGTATAAAGAGCTCTCTAACAGCCACCTCTCAAGGAGCAAGACACAGTGAGCCCCAGGGCAGGGTGAGAGGAGATGGAGCAGGAGCCTGCACAGCGGTGGGGATCTCAGGCAGCAAGCTGGGCCATGCCCTTTGCCCCAGGCACGTGGCTATGAAATTCTTTGCTGTGAGGGTGGTGAGGCCCTGTCACAGGGTGCCCAGAGAAGCTGTGGCTGCCCTTCCCTGGCAGTGTTCAAGGCCTGGTTGGATGGGGCTTGAAGCAACCTGCTCTAGTGGAAGATGTCCCTGCCCATGGCCAGGGTTTGGAACTGGCAGAGCATTAAGGTCCCTTCCAACCCAGACCATTCCGTGATTCTGTGAGTATATAGACAGCAAGAACTGGGTTCCTCCTTTGCAGATGCTCTTTGCAGTATCACAGGGTCCTGGATGATGGTAACAAACTGCATCCATCATCCAGCCTCCTCTGTACCCTGCAAAGCTCCCAGGGTAACATATGCTAGGTTTGGATGTATCTTTTGCCATTTTTTTAAGTATAACTGAGGCTCGAGGCAGAGCTGTGTTTCAGAAATCATATGCCCATTTCTCTCCCTGTTGTGTGACCAGAGTGGTTTCAGACAAGTTACATATTAAGTGCCTGTAGTAAGTGCTGAAGCCCAGCTTTCCCCCTGCTGCAATTCTCTACAGTTCTCAAACACAACCAATTCTATGGCTTGTTTACCCACTTCCAGAATTCTTAGTCTGACAAGTACTGATGCATGAATCACTGTCAGACCACCATCTTTTGTTTCTGCTCCTCTGCAGGCATCTGTCAGAATCACAAAGGATTAATTATCTCACTAGCCTGGATATAGAAATTCAGACCCTCTCTGCATCCGCACTCCTTGTCAGATGCTTTGTGGTCCCTTCAGCAACCACTTCACCTGTTCTTCCACTCTTTCATTCACTCCTCTTATCCTTCTTATTCTGGGGCTGAATATCTGCTCCCTCTTGCCCCCATATTGGTCTTTTTTTAGACTCACAAGGAGGACCAAAACAGAAAGCCACCAAAATCCTTCCCTGTGGCACTGGCCCATTTCAGGTATTCTGGTTCCCAGTTGGTTAACCATGAGAGGTGCCTCCTCTCTCCTTCATACACACTTTCCTGTGGCTCAGTTCCAACTCTCATTCACACAGCAGAGCATGCAGTACTTAGAAGTATGAAACATCCTGGACAAAATGAAGCTCTCCTCCATCCAAAGCCTGTGGAATAATGAACAAATCCAGGAGCAGTCTCTGGGAGGCATCCAAGCTCGGCCATGGCAGATGAAGCAGCTCCATTGCTTCTTCGAAAGAACCCTGTCAGACTCAAATATGCTTTTTCTTTGCACCTTGAAGTCAGGACCCAGCTGCCCGCAGGGAACTGACACCTCCAGAAGATGGAAGGATAGCAAGGGTCCATCTGCAAGTGGTAGATGTAAATGTTCTTGCACAGTGGTGCAGCCTCTGGAGCTGATGCAGTCTGCGTCACAGTAAAGCTGTTCCCCACAGCACAGGCACAGCTGTTTACAAAGGCAAAAGGAAATAAGCTGTATCTATTAAAACATCTACAGTGAGAATAAATAAAAAATTGGTAGTTTTTACTCAGATGCAAACTACTTCCACGAACAGGGTTGCTGGACCTGCATACCCAGGGCTTTCTCTGCAGCAGCAAGGAAAGTCAGTTAAAGCCCCCTTTACTGTTCAGCAGTGCCTGAGGAAGTCTCTTTTCTCCCTCCCATGAATGTTCCTCTGTGTGATTCGGCAGCTGTCTCCAAAAAGCAATTTGGAAGATGGATGAGGTCACTAGGACCAAGGGAAGAAAGAGAAGAGAGCATCTCTCTGGGTGCATGGGGACATATTGGTAGACACTCGGATCACACAGCCCCCTCTCCATTTCTTAAACATTCCCCAGGTGCTGGAGTTGCTTCAGTCCTGTTTCCCTCTCTATAGTAAAGGCCTGAGAAGCAGAATTAGACAAAACCAAGCAGCAAGCAGAATCACGTACTTGTACAGACACAGCAACTTCATTCTGATAGCTCCTGAATGTGTGGGCTTTACAGAAGGGGAAGGCTTGGCACAGTCAATGCAACATAATCATACTGCCACTGATATGTTGAAAGTGTAACCTGATATAAAAGTATTTCTTCCTATTCGGAGATTTAGATTTCAGCTCCTTTCCAGAGACAAATCTAAAGCAGGAAGAATTCTTGTTACCCAAACTGGAGTTCTCCAAGTATTACACTGCTGGAGATTAAAATGTTTTGTTTATGCTTGGAAATTGTCTCCTGCAAAGAATCTCCAGCAACTCCTATAATCCCAGCATTGTGTCTGCTGGCATTCAAACGCTGCTTCAGCCAGAGCTTCCCAGCCTGCTGCCCTCCTCATAAACTTCCAAGAAAGCAACCAAGTTTTCTTAGAGCTTCACTTCCCATGTATTTATGAACGTTAATTGATTTGAGTGGGTCCAGCTTCTAGCTGACACTTGCAGAAAGGACAGAACTAGACTAACCCACATTTCACCTCCCCACCATCAAGTCTATTTGTGGCCCTCACAGAGCCAGAAATAAACTGCTTTCTTGGGGAGACCCACTGACAAGCACTGGGATCTCTATGGAAGGCACAGCAGCCTCAACGACAGTCATTTTAATTTGGATTTCAAAGTCCTCACCAAGAGGGTTGAGAGGGCTGGATATGCTCCCAGAGTGGCGGTAAGTGGGGAAGGGAGGAGAAGAACAAGGTCTGAGTCCCCTCCTCATGCTTGCAAAGCAGTCCTTCAGGGTCTGGCCATTCCCTTCCATCACATTTCTTCTAGCTGTAAGATCCCAGCCTCACAAGTGCAGTGCTGAGCATACTTTAAATGACTCATTAATGTTTGCATACATATGCCAGATGCTTTCTTTTTAAATAAACAAACACAAACCTCAAACACCCTCTGAGAGATGGAACCTTTTTTCTACAGTGAAGACCAGAGTGGCTGCTTTTGCAGGACAATGGAAGAAGGTTCCCCCTATTCCTCAAACTATTTTCAGTAGTTCATGGCTCAGGCTTCCTAAGCTACTAAGGTGCTTCTTTAAACTTTGTCCCAAATCCTTTTTCTTCCAATATTTCACCTAATTCACAGGGAAATTAAGCACCGTGATTTCCCAGTCCTGGCAGCATTCAACTTTGCCACACAGTTCCCATGTTTTTTACATCATGAAAATGACAGTGTTACCAAAGGGACACCCGAGACAAACACTGGGTGTATACAAATGGACCATGACAGAGTTTGGAGCCAAAAAACTCAGGTCCAGAATTGCAAGGAAGGTGATATCACTGAGAAGCGGTCTCTCTTTGCTCCGCAAGCTTTACTCCCATGTGTCTGCTCCCACAGGCAAAGGAAACACCTGCTGCTCCATGTACATACAGCATCTTTCCTGTGGGGAACTGTTCATACATGCTGAACAGATTCCACATCAGCAAGCACCATAAAATTTTAAATAAAGAAAGTTGAGTGGATATTCCTTTCATGTCTTGTGCAAAGGCATTGGCTACTGAAAGCAAGAGGGATTCAGGCGAGTGCTCCATGAGATGTGACTAGAATATGTTCCTTCTGAAGTCCTCTAATCAGAGGTAGTAATGTATTCCCTCTTTTCCCCTAAGACTTGGAAATCACATTTTAGCGCCTGCCACAGGACTGTCAGGATCAGCATTTCAAGTAGCAATTCAGCCTTTATCAACATTCAACAGCATCGTAAGTCAGGAATAATTAAAGTAATATTAACATAACGCTATCAAGAAAGGTAAGACTGTCTGAGTACAACATCAGATTCATTTAGTATTTACTGCAATGATGCGATCAGCAGGAAGATATTTAACATAAATGCCAGCATCAGTGGGATGTCTCAGGAGTTCAGACCTGTTCAGAGGTGTGCCCTGTTCTGTATGTACCATCCCTCAAGCTCTCCAGAGCTCTTCAGTGCACTCCTTGTAGGGTCATCTTGGAAAGCCGTTTCATGCACCTGTGTCAAAATAGAAATGAAAGTGTTTCTGTAAAACCCAGAAACACTTTGCCATGATATAGACCAGATGAGTATAGATACAGATAGAACATACATCCAGGATATAGAGAAATGACAGATGAGAGTCTATACAGCCATATTTTTCTATTTATAGACACATACATATGTGAAAGGATCTATAAAATCAAATTCATACACCCATTCAGTAGAACAGGGCAATACATTATGGCTTTTACAGAAAGTGTTTCTTGACCTTCAGTGCACATATCTGACAGTGTAATGTGTACTGTGCTTATCTACAGCAATATACATAAATATGTATATGAAAATATATAAACTGATATAAATTCAGTCCAAGGTTTTGCCTCATAATAGAGGAAGACAGCTAAGCTACTTTTCTTAACATCTGGAAAGGATTTACTGTCCCTTAGGAAAACTAGGTATCAGTTCAGCAGTTTTCAGGCATGAATCCTGCCTTTCTGTTGCCTCTATCTTCAGGCCTACTCCAGCACAGCTGAAAGGAAAAGAAGCCTGGCTGAAGGGTTTGGCTGAGCAGGTTTGCACTAAGCGTCTAGTGAGACTTTCAAACACTACCCTACACTGACATTAGCAAGAGTGAGGTGCCCAGACATGCTGGAAAATCCCTGTAGCTACATAAGTCTCACTTGTAAGAGTAGGTGCATGTGACAGAGCACCTGGAGCCAGGATTCCACTGAATTTCAGTGGAAATGGGGTATCTGCATCCAGTGAGTTCCAGCAAACCCCTGCATCAGTGAACACTCACTGTGCTGCGGGACAGGAGAACATGCCCTGAGCTGTATCCATGCCAAAGCCCAGTTGTCCCCATTGACCCAATGACACCAAGCTGTGTGGTTCAGTTGATATGCTAAAGGGAAGGAATGCCATCCAGAGAGACCTTGACACGCTTGTGAGGTGGGCAGATGCCAACCTGATGAAGTTTAACCATGCCAAGTGCAAGGTCCTACACCT
>JAOEHY010031041.1:21345-33856 GCA_025447955.1 Psilopsiagon aurifrons
GGCAGGGACCCCTTCCACTGGAGCAGTTGCTCCAAGCCCCTGTGTCCAACCTGGCCTTGAACACTGCCAGGGACGGGCAGCCACAGCTTCTCTGGGCACCCTGTGCCAGCGCCTCAGCACCCTCACGGGGAAGAGCTTCTGCCTTGTATCCAACCTGAACTTCCCCTGTTGAAGTTCAAACCCACCTCCCCTCGTCCTATTGCGATGAAGAGTCCTCCTCCAGCACCCTTGTAGCCCCCTTCAGACACTGGAAGCTGCTCTGAGGTCTCCACGCAGCTTCTCTTCTCTTCTCCAGCCCCAACTTTCTCACCCCGTCTTCATATGGGACCCGCGGCCGTTGCCATCCCAGCTTTGCCGTCTCCTAATTACCACTCGCGCCAGGCCTGGCCCTGCGTTCCACTTCATTACATGATTGCAATCGTGCCGCTCCTCCCTGGCTGGGTAATTAGGTGTGTTTTCTCCCGCGTGCAGACAGACACTTAATACAGCTTTAATCACGGGCTCCACCAGCTCCCACCCATTGCCCTGCGCCCGCTGTTGCTGTTACCCACAGACCCCAGGGCTGGAGTAATTACAGGACACAGATGCCCCATGCAACATACCCCATGCAAACGCATGGTGCAAACACCCCGCGCCAGTGCCTGGTGCACATCCACGGTGCCAATGCCCACAGAGCAAACGCTGGTCCAGGCTGGGACCGGTCTTGTGGAGGGGTGTTGTGGTGCTGGCAAGCACCGATGCCCGGCTCACCAAGCGCGGTGGCTCCTCGCAGGTGTAAGCACAGACTCTGCGTCGCTCAAGCTTCTGTGCGGCGAGGCGCGTGCCAGCACACTGCTGTGCCTTGCGAAGGTAGCAGCCATCTGCACTGTGATAAAAAGCCCTGAGGATGATAAATAGACAAGTAGCACTTTTATTGGATTGCCGTTTCGAAGCAGCCACTTCGGGTTTGGCACGGCGCTAACAACAGACTCGCCACACACTGCACCCAGCCGCCCCGGCCGGGGGAAAGGGGCTGCCCGGTGGTGATGCTGGCGTCTTGGATGCATCCCATAGCGCACCCGGATGCCACTTTCCCCCCTCTCTGTTATTTATGGGAGACATCTCTGGATCTGTGTGACCCAGAGCAAGCGATTTGGGGCCAGCGGATGGGGACAAGGGGGGGCTGAGTGGGACAGGCCAGCTGGCACGGCACGGGGTTGGTGCACGGTGGTGCCACAGCTGCCGCGTTGGGCTCGCCATCACCTGCGCCAAGCAGCTTGTTTGTCAATAATGGAGCAGGGAAAATTGCAGCCCAAATGCCTCTCGGCTCTGCTTTGTGTTGCCTTAATGCATCCACCCCGGAGGTGCCGGCTCGAAGACAGCACAAAGGCTGCCGGAAGGGAGGAAACAACCGGGGAGGGGGAGCTTGGTGAGGCTCCACAGGGGCTTTGCTCTCCCCTTGTCCCCAACAGACCCCTGGTGCTCTGATCCCCATGGTTGGCACCGTTTTGATCCTGCATCTTGGCCATGCCTGGCGCTCAGGACACTGTTCCAGTGGGATCAGTACCAGAGGGGTGGAGGTGATGCTGGATTTGGGGGTGGCAGAAGAAGGATGGTGATGCACCTGCTCACAGGTTTGGGTTGTGGGGCACTGGAGTGGCTCTTGTGAGTGAGCACTGGGGTGGTTGTGAACATCACTGTCCCTCGCTGTGTCCCCCCGTGGTGGCAGCTTGTGTCCAGCACAGGGCATGGTTCAGGGGTGGTACAGGATGAGGTGAGTTGGGGACATCAGCTCAAGGATGCTGTGGGACGGGGCAGATTGGGGACATTGATTCAGGGGTGTCGTAGGATGGGGGCAGGCTGGGGACAATGTTTCAGAAGTGCTATGGTATGGAGCAGGTTGGGGACATCAGTTTGGGGGTGCTGTGGGACGGAGCAGGTTGGGGATATCAGTTTGGGGGTGCTGTGGGACGGAGCAGGTTGGGGACATCAGTTTGGGGGTGCTGTGGGATGGAGCAGGTTGGGGACATCAGTTTGGGGGTGCTCTGGGATGGAGCAGGTTGGGGACCTCAGCGTGGGGATGCTGCAGGATGGAACAGGCTGGTGACACCCTTTCAAGGATCATCCCCGTGGCGGGCGCTGACAAGGGGATGCTGTTTGTCAGTGTGGTCACTCGGGGTGCTGGGGGTCTATCCCCACAGCCTGCCGCCCCCCAACCTGCGGGGCAGGGGCCGTGCACAGCTGCCTGCCCGGGCGTGCATCCCAGGAATTTGGGAGCGGGGGGGCCCCCGCTGCCCTCTGACCCTCCGGGATGATACAAGCCCTCTTCTGTTTCTCCTCACCCGCCGGCGGGGTCAGCACCATGGCTGGCGCTGGCTCCCTCGCTGCGATAAAGCAGCTCGTCTGTCACGACACAATGGATCCGTCAGGCTGCTGGCACGGATGTCGCGCCATGGAGGGGGGGGGCACGCACAGACACACAGAGAGCCCTCGGGCTGGGAGGGTGATGGGGTGATCCTGGTGTGGCTGTGCTGCTGCTTATGGGGTGCACACAAGCGTCGTGATGTTTGCAGGGTCTCAGCAGTGGGGTTGGGAGGGATGGGGACAGAACCCGGATGTCCCAGATTATATCCCTGTGTGATATCCCATACCCACGCGGGAGCCAGACCCTGCTGCAGGCAGACGCTGCCCCGTGTTGTGGCTCCGTGCTGCCCGCACTCCTCTTCACCATCCAAAAACACAGCACTTGGTGCCCCACACCCTTCCCAAGGGAATCGTTCACCTCCTTCCTCCCTTTTCCCGCTTTCCTCCTGTCTTCAGGGTCTTTATAACGCAGTTCCACACCAACCATTGCAATAATTTCTGCCCACACGTGGGAGCTGGATGTCTCTGGGTGCCAATGGGTGCCGGCAGGGATGCTGCATCCATGCCCCCTTGCACCAACACCACCTGGGATGGGTGCAAACCCCCCCTGGTCCCCCCATCCCTGACACGGCGTCTCCAATTAGAAGCAGCGGTGCTGCAAACTGGCGGCGAGGCACTTGAACTGTCACTGTGCAGCCTTAATTAGCAGCGCAGGGGCAGGGGTCAGCAGCAACTCAGCAGTCTTGACAAGGCTGCTATCAAGTGCAAGGAGGGAGGAGGAGGGAAGGGAGGAGAAAGCAAAAGCTCCCCGAACTCAGGACCAGCCCTGGGCTATGGGGAAGGGGAGGATGAGTGCACTGGAGAGACGCAGGCACAGTTAAAAGGGAATAAAATGGTCGCTATCTCCTGCTGGCAGCACGTTGCTTGTGCTATGCATCCCGCTGCTGGAGCATGCGGGTGGTGCTGGGCTCCATCAGCAGCCTGAGCATCGGGATAGGGGAAGGGGGGGGCCGAGGTATCCCAGTGATGCTGGAGATGAAGTGCTGGTCGTCTTTGCTACAGAGCCTCAGTAAGTGATGGGGACCCCCCATGGGGTCCCCACAGCTCACCCCCTCCCTGGTCCCACCGTACAGGGTGGGTGGCATGGCCGGAGCGAGGGTCCTGTGCCCCTCCATCCTCTTGTGCCGCCCCATCCCTGTCCCCAGCATCCCCCTGCTTGGGGTCAGTGCCCGGCCACAGCCAGGCTTAACCTCTGCCCTCTCCCTGCTGACCTCCAGCCCCGTTAAAAAGGGTTTAAATGCAAAGTTATTTGATAGCTAATCCGGGTCCAGGGCCCCGGGGCAGCCGTGGGCTGTGGCGCTGGGAATGGCCGGGAGCTGGGACCCTGCGGTGTCACTGCCGGCACGGACGTGGTCTCGCTGGGGTGGAGGTCAGGCAAACGCAGTGATTAAAATCCAGTGGGTGAAAAGAGCTTAAACAAATCCCAAATCCCTCGGATGCCAGATGAGGCTGTTGGAAACTTGCTCAGGAGATGCAGTGGGGAGGGGAGGGATGCTGGAGCCCCCAGGAGCACTGGGAAGGCTGGAGATGCAAGGGTGATGGTGCTGGGCAGGGGACTCCAGTGATGCTATAGGGGTCAGATTAGCATTGGGGTGGCCTTCCTGCTCCATATCTCTGCTGCTTGGGAAGGAGGGACCAGCATCAGGGAACTCTTTCTAAGCCACTTCTCATCCCAAATGCCAGTTTTGGGGTGCCAAAGGGAGACACACATGGGTGTCCTCACTGCCAAACAGCCTCATTCCCCAAGCTGCTTGCTTGGAAGCAGAAAGTCTTGATTTTTCCCCCCTTCCAGGCATCCCGCTGCAGAGACGCTCGCTCGCCCCTAGGGCCATGCCACGGAGCAGGTCCTGAGCCCTCAGCTCACCCTTGTCCCCTCGGCTTCACTGAGGGATGCACCCAGTGTGCTGGTTCGTGGGTAATGGGGATGCTGGGGGGTTGTGGGATACAGCATCACCCCAGCGCCAGCAGCATGGGGACCAAACACGGAGCCAGACCCTGCCATTCCTGTTGCAGGGATGTCCGCATGGGTTCTGTCCCTTTGGAGCTTGCCTGTCTTCCTTGGTAACAAGTCCCAAAATGACCATCCAGGCCAGCCAAACTGCAGCCTGGGGACAAGGAGGAGAGGCTGAGGTGTGGGCCATAGATATGGTGGCTGCAAGGAGCTGCACAGGCCCCCAGGCACGTTAGCCCCCTTTTAACTGGGGAGGATGGATGGGCTGCAGGACCTGATGCCATCCCTGTCTTGCTCTCTGTTGCCAGCCACTGCCGCATGTGTACACACTCCATTGTCAGGCACACACCATTGTGCAAGCTCCATCGTTGTGCACATGCAGTCTTCGTGTATCCTCCATCATCTTGCATGCTCCATCGCTTTGCGCACTCCATCACCTCACACACTCCGTCTTCATGGGAGCTCTATCTTTGGAGGCATTTCATTGTCGTGCACAGTCCCTCACTGTGCACACACTGTTGTGCAAGCTCCATCATTGTACATTCTGGCTTCATGTGTGCTGCATCTTGCACAGTTCATCATCGCACACTCTCCTTTATCACGCACGTTCCATCACTGTGTGCTCTATCTTCACATGTGCTCTGTTGTACATGCTCCGTCATACATGCTTCATCAGATGTGCACTCCATTGTGCACTCTCCTTTAGTGCACCCACTTGTGGCCACTGAGGACAACCCCAAATTAGGGGTAGCAGGGTGGGCTCCGCAGAGAGATTCATCCCCATCAGCAGGGCATGGGATCCATCCCGGTGGCCACTGCATCCAGCACATCCCTGGCCAGCAAGGGTTAACACTGGAGGGGAAAGATGCCTGTGAGACCTCATGCCAGTCCAGAAATGAATGTTGCCTTTAATATACCATCCTTCAATCCTTATCTCTCCTAATTTATTGGACATAACTGGTTTGCGCTGATGGATTCGTGGCTTAGACCTTGGCTTCTAAATTTCAGCATTAATAATCTGCCCCTTCATTCTGCTCTCCAGATGTCTTTCATTTATCTGCTTATTCAGGAGGGGTGCAACCCCATGTCCTCGGTGCCAGCACTAATGTGGCCCGGTGACAATAAATTTGGACTTGCAATAACATGGCCACATGAACCAATTGACCTCTTGGTGACTGTCACTCCCAGCCTCCCCCTTCGTTATGTGCCAGTGGGAATGAACCGGCCCCTAGTATCAGGTACTGAGGTCACCCCCTTCCTCTGCACCTCCTTTTTCCTCTCTTTTCCTCCTTTTTCCAAAGGGAAAATCTGCTGGAAAGCGTGGATGAGGGGATTGCTTAATCTTTAATCAGCTTTGGAGTGCAGGGTGACAGCAGCCATTCCCATCCCCAGGGAGAGCTCGGGTCCTAATAACAACTCGATAACCCCCCTGCCCAGGGACTCCTTGGCGAGGCAGGAATGCAACAGGGATACAGGGATGCGCCATAGCGTCACTGGGGCAGGTTGCACACCTGAGAGCGTGTGTAGGAATGTGTTTGCTTAATTAATTGGCGTCGGGAGCGCGCTGGGGGTGTAAATCTAACGTGGGCCTTGGCAGCCTGCAGTGCTGCGCATGCAAGACTAGACTTTAAATAAGGGTGCAATTATTGTTTGAATAATTGACGAACAACGGGCGCGCATCGGCGCTCAGCCTAATGGGCTTTGATCACTCGCCAGGGCCCTCCGGCGCGCCGGCATCCCACCGGAGAAGGATGCTCAGGGTCCGGTGAAGGGCATGGATGGGTCAGTGGTGGATATTGGGGTGCTGTGGTGGATATTGGGGTGTCATTCGCTGCCCGTCTGACCCCATGGCACTGTGGAGGGCTCACTGCGGCGCCGCAGGGTCGGGCGGGGAAGGGGAAAGGACCCTGCATGAAGCAATTGATTTAAATCATTTTAGAGAGGACCTATGGAAAATAAAAAGCCTTTAATCACATTTGTATCCATTTCCAGCCTCGGTAAATCAATTTGGATTGAGCTGGGTGCCACGGTTACAGCTGATTAGCGCGCAGCGGATGGGTTCAAATTAATGCTAGCTGGGTTCACTTAATGGGGTCACTGTGGCTGGCTTCTTGCGAGCATCCCTCCTTGGGGCAGCATTAGAGGGGTGAGCGTTTCAGGTCTGTCCATACAATGGAGTGTTTTTCCAGCGAGGAGGCACCGGGAGTTGGGTTCCTGGGTACCCAGTGATGGTACCCAGGATGCTGGAGGTGGTACCTAGGGATGCTGGCAGTAATATCCAGAGATGCTGAGTATCTTCCAGCAAGGAAGCGCCAGATTGGGCATGCTGCTGTTTGCCTTAGTTTCCCCTTTCACCAGCCATAACCATTGCAGAGGAGCTGGTGAGCAACATTTGGGCTGTCCCACCTTCCTCGTCCCGATCCTGTGCTGGTCCTTGCTGGCATCACTCACATGTCCTCCCCGCTGAGGAGCTGTAAACAAGTCCATGTGCCCCGGTGCTGGTTAATTTGTTTTCAATACATTCCAATCAATTAAGCGTGGTCCCGGCAAGGGAAAAGTGCCCTCGTAATTGGTGAAAATAAATCACTCATCACAGCCCCGGCAGAGCCGTGGTGATGGCTGGGAGCCGGGGCTATGGCACTGTGGGGATGGGGACACTGGAGACAGACCCCACTTTGCTTGGGGGGCATTAATGTGCTTGTGAGCTCCTGCTATGCTTCCTTAGCATCTCCTTGCTTGTACTCAATGGCTGCCAGCACCTGGGGCAGGGTGATGCCTCCCATAGTGGGGAGCATCCCCCTGCATCCCTCCACTCAGGCACCGCAGCCTCTCCCAGCCCTGCCCAAGCCTGGGCTGTAATTACCGCACGCGGTGCTTTGATTGCTCCATTCCAATTAATTAAACCCGGCGGTGACCCAAATTATGATCCCTTGTCTTGTCGAGCACCGTATTTTTAACCTTAACTGGCTGGGCTGTGTTTAGATTTCCAATCCGGGCAGAAATGTCACCCGGGGAGAGTGACTGGCGTTGAACCCAGCCTTCCTGTGACGAACCCCGTAATTAGAAACCCTCATGTCCCCGAGACGGGTCTTTAAAGCTGTCAGAAGCCAAGATCCAGCCATTTGATACAAGACTATCATTAGCTGCGCCCAGCCTATTAGCTGCAGGTAAATAACAGGCTGTACCGGAGCTGGAGAACAGGCGGGTTGGGGAATTGGTTGGTTCTTAATTAGGAGAAGCGGCGCAAGGGATGCTTTCACCTCTAATTGCCTTCGTTACAAGCCCGGGTATGTGTCCCCTTGCCCGTATCTCCTTTCCCACTGTGGTGATGGCTCCTGTTGCCCTGTCTTCCCACCACGGTGCCCATCCCACGTTCTGTTCTGGCGTTGCAATGGGATGGGCACCGTGCGGTGTGGGAAGACGGGGCCGTTAAGCCATTTCTCAGGGATGGGTAGGGATTGATAGTCTTCGGTCCACACGGAGGATAAATCTGGGCTAGCTGTGGCTTTCCGAGGGCTTGTCTGGGTGACATATTCGGTTGGTTTGAAAGTCTGGATGGAAAATCAATCACCGGGGCCGTTTCCGTCCCCCCCGTTCATGCTGTGTTTTAATTTGCCAGGCTCCGGGGTCCGTACATTGAGGATCCATCTATATTTGTGTCAAGCGCCAGCGTCTTTGTCTCCTTAGAGCAGCATCGTCCTTCCCAACTGGGCACAATGCGCCCTGGGCACAGTGTTGGGGTGGAGGTGGGCACTGGAGGGGTCTCACTCCCTTCTAGGGTTTTTACCTGCGTTGGAGCTGCCTTCCTTCCCTAGGGAAAGTGTCAGGCAGTTGCCCTGCCTGGGGAAACTGAGGCACAGCACGGAGCAGTCTGCTTTGAGCTCTGCTTTACCCACTGGCTGCATGGCGGTCCCATTCTGTTCTGTCCCCCGTGACAGTGGAAAGACCCCCATATCCACAGTGTGGGGCCAGCCAGCGCCGTGGTGGGGACAGGAAAGACGGGGCAGTGCCGTGGCCCTCTCCGGCCTGCCCCCGCCCGATCCCTCTCCTGCAGACGCTCTCCCTGACACCGGCTGACAAGAGCCATTTCCAAGATGGATTGATTCAATTTAGCACCGATTTTTTGCCAGGGCCGGTGACGTACGGCTCCCCAGCCGGCGCTGGGCGGCACGTGACTCCCCAGCGCCCGCCGTCATTAGAGCAGCTCAGCATCGGCTGCTGCAGCCCTAATCAGCTCGACACATGCTGCTGGCGTGGGAGGGGTCCGCATCCTGCCCTGGCACAGCTCCACCATCCTGCACACCCCCAGTGCCCTGGCAGGATTTGGGTGTGGAGGTGATGGGGTGAGAGTGGTACCCAGTGGTGGTACCCAGGGATGCTGGCGGTGGTACCTAGGGATGCTGGTTGTAATACCCAAGGATGCTGGTGGTGATACTGAGGGATGCTGGCAATAATACCAGGAGATGCCGGCGGTAATACCCAGGGATGCTGGTGGTGGTACCCAGGGATGCTGACGCTGGTACCCAGCAGTGCTGGAGCTGCTGGCAAGGCTGCACAAGAGGGGGTTTTGTTTTGTTCCTTCGCTTTCTGGGTTTTTCTCCAGGCTTGATGAGTATGTCTGGTTCTCTCTCGCTGTCTGTCTTCGCCTCTCTCCTTCCTTTCGAGGCAAATGGCTGACTGATTGCTTTTCATCTCCCGCTCTGAGGAGCTGTAAGAGCTACTTTATACAAACATCAATTACAGGCACGTAATAAATTAAGGCTCCCTTACACCGAACCCATTAGAGTCCACTCTCATATCAAAGCGCTCCCATCACACACGGATTGGGGTGGAGTGGGGGGGAGGAGGGAGAGGGAGGAAAATGTCTTATTAGCTGGCAGATTGTTAGCAGAACACTGATTTAATTGTATCCCCGCGCCCGAGCGCGGGAGGAGGAAGGAGGGGAGCAGAGGGGGGGGCACCCAGGGCCTGCCAAAACAGAAATGCCCGGGGATTGTTCCCTTCCCCGAGGTGCTGGGGGTCACCTCCCTCCCGGGCTTGTCCCTGTGCCAGCACTGGCTGCCAGCGCTTCTCCTGGTAACGGCCAAGGGGGCCGTGTTTCAGAGATGCCCCCCATCCTGCCTGGAATGGTGCCGAGCGGCAAAGCTCAGTGTTGGGTGCCCACCCTCCGCCTGCCCTCAGCCACCTTTGGGTACCACCTCCAGACCCTTGGGTGATGCTGAGGCCTTCTGACAAGTCCTGCCATGGCACAGTGAGCTTCGGAGCTGGGATCCCTGTAGTGCTTCCCTGCGTTTGGATGGTGCGTTGGGATGTGAAGGCAGAAAGAGAGGTTGGAGGAGACTGGGGGCAGCCTGGGAGGCAGGGAGCAAACTTCCCTGCAGGACAAAGGCGCCTGCATCCGCCAGCAGCTCCTGCTGCCTCTGCCTGCGAATAAATAGCCTCCAGGCTGTCAGTCTGGCACTACCCCCGGGGCTGGAGGCTCTCGTTGAGGAACAGAGCCCAGGAACAGCAGGCATGGCTGGAGCTCTGCCCGATGGGGCTTTGCAGGCGCTGGCACGCCGCGCTTTGCCCCGGCACGGCTTCCTCCCAAACCAGCAGCACCCACCGCTGCCCATGGCCTCGCCACGCATCCCCCGGGGAAGGCGGGGAGATGGGGTGGGTGCTGCGAGGGGTGGTGGGCATCGCCATGGGTGTGCATGTACTCGTTTCTTGTATGGTTGGTGCATGGCCATCAGTCTGCTGGTGGTGGTCTGTCCCGCTGCTGGCGATGAGTGTGTACATCCCGCTGTGCAGAGGGGATGTGAGGTGTATGTGAGTGTGCGTGCACGTGCGTGCGATGCACTCTGCAGAGGGCATGGTGTGCTCACGTGCATGTGTGTGCACATACAGGGGCATCCCTCTGTTCAGAGGGTGTGTGTCATGCGCTCTAGGGCATGTGTGTGCACGCGTGTGCATTCCACTCTGCAGGTGTGTATCATGCGCTCGAGTGCACTGTGCAGAGGGGAAGTATTGTGTATCTGCACATGTATGTGCAGATACATGGTGCACCACATGCATGCATCATGTTGTGCAGAGGGTGTGTATCATGTGCTTGGACACCTGTGTGTGCACACATGTACATTCCACTGTGTAGAGGGTATCATGTGTTCAGGTGCATGTGTGTGCACACGTGTGTGCATCCTGCCGTGCAGAAGGTGTGTACTGTGTGCTTGGGTGCATGTGTTTGCACATAATAAGGGCTCCGTTGCATGTGTGTGCGCACACATATGCATCCCACTGTGTAGAGGGTATTGTGTGCTCAAGTGCATGTGTGTGCATACATGTGCATCCTGCTGTGCCGAGCTTACCGTGTGTTCAAGTGCACGTGCGTGCACACATGTGTGCATCCCACTGTGCAGAGGGGATATGTTGTGCACAGCTGTGTGCGTGTGCACATATGCACCCTGCTCTGCAGAACATGTGTGAGCACACACATGCGCATCCCTCTCTGCACAGGCTGTATGTTGCACATACTTACCCCCCCACACACGCATCCTGCTCTGCAGAGACCCTGTGCATCTCATCCCAGGTGAGCATGCATGTGCACACATGTGTGCCATTGCCTTCCCCCTTTGCTGCACCCCGCTGTACGGGGTGGGAGTCCTTCATCCCCCCTTTGAGGGCAGGTTTTATCTCCCCTCGGCTCCCGCAGCCGCTGTTCCCCCACTGCCCTCCCGAGCCTGACATTTACATATTAATATTTTCCAAGGGAGGCAATGCGTTGCGGTGCAAGTGTCTGCATTGTGGTTGCACATAATGTAAAGTGAGATAAAGCGCTCCGGCTCCGCTATGAATAACTGCAAATGAAAACCCATGTGGCCATAAAAGCCTTCACATTTGCCCTGTCAGCATGTGGTACATCGGCTAAACAACTGATTTAGCTTTTCTTTTTTTTTCCCAAGGTTTATCGCCACTTACAGAGGACATGCTCTTTGTGTACTGCCTGTCGCTTTCTGCTCAGCTTCCTTGTCACTTCCCCTTGGCGTCCTCCCAGCCGGGCCCCGAAACGATGCTCTGCTCCTCTAAACCGCCCTGACAGCCCCTATTAGCTTCTGGCCGAGTACAGCTTGGCGCTGCTGGGGCTATTTATCTCGCCAGCACAGAGGGCTGTTATCTATCACCCTAGCTCCTTATGGCCCTGCTCCTTCTGCTGATGGCGGGGGATTTGGGATGGGGTCCTGCTGAGGTCTGCAGGGGAGAGAGGAGACCTGGTAGTGCTTATCCCTCCTCCCAAGGGGGTCAGATCTGGCCTTCAGGCCTTGCTTTTGGCAGTGGTGGCTCCTTGTCCTGGTGCTGTGCTTGGGGGGATGCAGCCAAAACCGCTCGGGATAACCATGGGTTGGGAATTACTGCTGCTCCTACGCGGTGCAGCCGGTGCCGGCAGTGGCCCCGGGTTGGGGTGATGCTCCCTCCTGAAGGCGCCAGCTTGGGTACCAGACCTGAAATACCGGGTGTGGATCCCGGTGTGGGGTGGTGACGCTGGGGAGCGGGATGAGCAGCTCCGTGTGTGCCTGTGGGGAACAGGGCAGGATGGGGGGTCCCCGCTCCATCCCTGCGGAGCCGCCTGGTCCACAGCCAAGGGCCCTGGCACCCAGCCGGCCTCCGGCACCGCTGGTAACCAAAGCTGCCTCCCCTCGCTGTTATTTCAGCAGCCGGGGGCAGATCAGTTTACGGGGCTAGGCAGATGCCTATCGGTCCCCTCGCGCCACATCGTCCCCATGCATCACCGCTCCACCAGCACGGTACCGGGGCCGGGCATCACTAGTGATGGCGAGTGCCACCGGGTCTCCTCTCCCTGTGGGGTGCACCCATCCCTGCGCTGGCTCATGCTGGCAGAGGGACCTCAGTGTCACCACTGCAGCAGCTTGAGTCACACCGGCACCCTCGGTGGCGTGGCCGTTGCTGTTGAGGTGTTGTCCCATGGTGCTGGTGCAAGCTCTGCGTCACCCCACACCCTGCCCGCAGTGCCAGCGTCCCCAGGGCTCGGCCAGAGGCTGGGGGGGGTGTGGGGGGTGGCCCTGTCCCTTCGCCAGGGCTTGCGTCAGGGTGTTTCACAAGAGCTTTCCTGTCTCAACCTGCCCCTGGCCGGTGCCCTGGGGGCCCACAGGGGGCTGCGGG
>JAOEHY010031042.1:0-26455 GCA_025447955.1 Psilopsiagon aurifrons
ATGAGGAAGAAATTCTTTACTGTAAGGGTGGTGAGGCACTGGAATGGGTTGTCCAGGGAAGTTGTGAATGCTCCATTCCTGGCTGTGTTAAAGGCTGGGCTAGACAGAGCCTTTGGTGCCGTGGTTTAGTGTGAGGTGTCCCTGCCCATGGCAGGGGGGTTGGAACTAGATGGTCTTAAGGTCTTTTCCAGCCCTAACTATGCTATGTTTCTATGATTCTGTGATTCTAGTCCACATGAGAGTCCTATGCTGATTTTAGCACCTGTTCCTTACGCTTCTCTTAGCATCTAACTTGTTCTCCTTCCCTTTTAAATTCTGAGATATGTTGTAATTTCTTTTGAAGGTTAGGGTTCATTTCATAATTGCTACTACATTGCCTGCATTCTATTGGATTGAAACACAGTTTACGGAATTCAGATGTTCATGATAAGGAATCTGAGAATGGCAAAGTAAAAATGTTCAGTGATTAAGAGAGTCATTAAAGGTTTTGCCTGACTAGATGACATAGAAGGATAAACTCCTAGAATGGTTAAGGGGGAGCCTGTTTTATGGAATCTATTAGTATTTTTGATATGGGAAGAAAAGAACTAAGATCTCTAAAATCTGAATTTAAACTGATAAATAAAAACTTAATGTAACCGTAGTCTTCTAGTCATTTATGAACAGATTCAGCCAAACAGGGACAAACTCAAAGTCTTAAAGTGCTGCTCAGTAAGTGATGGTTAAAGAAGGCCTAACTAAGCAATAGAGGTGTTTCAGGAAAGGAAAACGTTATGAAGGTTTCATTTTGTCTGAATTAAAGTGTGACTATTCTTTTAGCATGTTATTTTAATAAGGTTGAGAAAAAAGTGATGGTTGAAGAGCACACATGCAAAAAACACCTCTCAAGTATGTCAATAAAAACAATGGTCTCAATCTTTCCATTAAAGTGTAACTACCAGTGAATTAGAGAAAGAATGAGAAAAGAACACAGAGGAGACTTCTGATAAATCTGCCAGTATCATGGCAGAATCTTGGTCAAACCCAAAAGCTATAGGTATATGAATATAGAAAAGGGGAAACAGTATCTGAAAACTTTTAGGAAATAGATCTAATTAAAACAGGAAATGAGAATAAAAATATTGGAGTGATAACCATAGTGTTCATCTGTGAGGTGTATTATACCCATCTGTGAAATAGACTTGCCAGAATAAACAAAAGCATAGCCTTATGTGCAAAGGGTTACACTGGTTCCAGGAAAAGCTGTTCCTAATGGAGTTGATGACACAATTATATCTATATGAGTGTAAATCCCCAATTCTAACTCTGTCAGTATAGTAAAGGGGACTTGCCTTGATAAAAAATTGAATACACAGTGTTCAAATATATCAGTTTATTATCAGTTATTTAGTTAAGAATAGGATTTACAGTCACAACAGTCAAGACCAACAGCAAAAGAGAAGAAATGCCTTTGTAATCTTAAATCACTGTAAATTGCAATTCCTAACCTATATTTGACATTACCTGAGAGTCACAGGTCTCTTGGCCACTTCAGGAAGCAAATTCTAGTATTGGTAAACTCCAGCTACCTTGCATAAAACCTCTTTAAATGAGTTTGTTTTTTTTTTTGTAGAGACTTCTGACTCTATAAGGTGCTGCACTTCTTGCTGTATATATATACAGATCTACATTTTTGTACTTCAGCTGTGTATACAAAAATATAAGGTTTGAAGAATCTGTATACATACAGTTTCATAGTCTATAAAAATATGCAATGGATGAAAAATTAACAATTAAATGGATGTAAAGATATGTAGTGATAGATGTTTATGTGTAAGTTAAATACATCTAAAAAGTAACAAGTGTAAGTGGGAGTTTCACTTCTGATATGAGTGATCCAAACACTGAAGTATGTAATTATATCATGAGTATTTACTTGAGTACATTATATTTTTTTTCACCTCAGAAAAGGCAGTGTTTTAAAATGCAAACATATAAAGCATACAATTGAATACAGTAAGATTGAATCTGTTTAGCAGGCCTAACTGATGAGACTCATGACAGACTATAAAAAATGCCACTGTGAGATTAGTTTTTGCAGATGTATGTCAAATATTCAAGCAGTATCAATGATTGTAGTTGGGGACAGTGTTAGTGGTAACAATACATATGATGTGAAGACGTAGTTGGACTTAATCATAATAAATCATGAAGTATAGATGCATAGAGTATGTATGAAATGTTGGTTGGAAAAAGTACTGCAAATTCTAAGAAAAAAAAAAAATAATCTCAGTGTTTCCTGTTGATCTAGAATTTGTTCCAGAAGTTTGGAAGCAGATAAGCAATCTCCTGTTCTTGAGAACACCAGACCAAACCTAAATTTTGTTTTATTAACTGCTCTACTATTTCATGCCCATGTTTGCCTGGAAGATAAGGCTTTATTGTACTGCACATGGTTTACTACTAAGACCGCTGGAAGAGATTTGATTGCTTCTGACATGATGAAACCCTTACAGTAAACATGTATCTCTGTGGAATCCATTTACATTTGCGGTATTTCAAAACATTTTTGGAAACCATCTGTAGCCCATAGCATAGGAAGCCTCCTATTTTGTTCTCCCTTTGGTCAGACTATCCAGTAATCACTGCTTATACTAAATATGTGATGTTATCCTTGTCTTAGACCTGGCAGTAATGAGACCCATGCAAACCCTTCCTCAGTGGAATAGGGTGGAGAACGCAAGATCCCAGCTGTGCTTTGGATTGGGCACTTTACAGCTCTGCTGGGTACTTAGAAAGTGCATAGAAGGAACAGTTTCTGTCCTTGGTCATAGAAACTCCAGACTTTAATTATACACCTCTGCAAGATACACGAACTTGGCAGCAAAATCTACTGTTTGCCTTTTCATTACAGGTAAGTAGGCTGGATGAAACTGAAACTGATTCAGTTCTTACTTCAATCTGTCTTACTATGATCTGACCTGTTTTCACACAGGGGTTGATGGGAGAGTAACAGTACAGCTGTGACAGGCCAGATAGGATAACATTCACTGGGGCATGATGATACCATCAGGCCATCTCAAATATATCTTCCTGAGAAGCACTAATTGCTTTCCATAAGGCAAAATCCGTTTTATGAAAGAATATGAAAATTATACTAGTGAAGATCGATATAAATTTGAAATATCAAAATATGTCTGGAAAAATACAGTCTTTTGAGCAAATAGATTTTGATATACGTATAATATTTTAATCTGTAGTTATTACAAGCATTTTAACATTATAAATGCAAGACATCTGCATTGTTTATGTGTTGCTTAAAAATCATACTAGCAAATAGCCTATTTTCTCAATAGCTGCTCAAGAAACTTTCAAATGCGAGTGATTTTGTAATATCGAAAAAGGTCTTATCAGTTGCCTCCAAAAAGGTTTGTAGTTTAGACTATCAGGTCAAATCATCACAGTATCAATGTATATATTCTTTTACTGAGACATACTTTGCAAGACAGTAAGAGGCAATTTTAATTTGCATTCAAGAGAGTGTCTGGAATTGCTGAAAAGTTTAATTATGAAATAAGTATTTTTTAATCTCTAGGATGATGCAGTTTTATTTGGAGTAATAATCTTCACTATACTAACCTGTAATTCCTAGCTTTAAATAAAATGGAGATTTCAGTCCTAATTTTGAGAGAACAATTACTATTAAGTGAAACAATGAAATAGGTATTAAAGACTGAAAGGACTACTTTCACACCTAAATAAGTTAAGCTTCTGTATCAAGTCTACTCAGTGTCATTTGTTTCCTTTTTGTCTAAACTTTCTCTAGCAGAGGACTTTGTTCTCCAAAGCTGCTGATCTGGCAGTTTCAAGTTTAACTGCTGGGATTTATGCACATGCTTAATCTATGAAACCAGGGCTTGAAGATAAACGTAAAAAAATTTAGGTATCTAGGCACTTGGACATATTCCATTTCTAGATGTATTTTTCAGTCTAAACTGAACTTTTTCCTCAGTAATACTGCAACCATATTTTAGGAGGCCAGGTTGTATGGCAGTTAAAATCACTAGAGGCCTGGTTGGAGTAAATAAAGTGGCTTAACCTTTAATGATCTGAATGATTAATTAAATGATCTGATATTAATTATGTATTACAGACATTTATTCATTGTTTAGTAGTGCATTTGGGCTGTATATGCAAGCAATGTATAACATACCTTAAAAGGGAAAGAACTACATGAAAGTCCAGGGTAAGTTTTTACTCCATGACAATAATTAAATGCGAAGGAGGTTTTCTTAGTAAAGGTTATATGGTAGTAAACGTGTTGAGTAGATGTGTCGAAAATCTTGGTATAGATGAGACTTTTCTGTAGGTACTGATTTTGCTTCTTTCTTTTTCTAAATTAAAATACGTTTGTAGCTGGTCTTTTGAAACAAGATAAGTCTAACATGATGAGAACATAAAACATGTTTTCGTATTTTGGAATAAGAATTTTCTTTATATCTTTATTAAAGGACAAGTACAAGGGTACAGCCAATGCATTTGAAACCTGATAATCTTAATGGAGAAGAAAAAAATACCCCAACAAACCAGAAGGAAAGAATATAATTAATTTTCTTAAAATCTCTGCTTGGCAATTCAGATAATCTGCTGGCAGATGGCAGTTGGACTTTCCTCAACTGACCCCGTTTTTCCATAATGAAAAAAGAAGTAGAAATGCTGTCTTTGGTTGCAGTGCTATTCAACTTGGTAAAATGTGGTTTGCTTGCCGAAGAGTTAATCTTACTGACACAAATTTCCTGAACTCTGGGACTAATAGAGTTTAACAACTTTGTGGTTGGAACTCGTTCATCTTTCAGGTCCCTTCCATCCCAAACCATTTTATGACTCTATGAAATATATATTCTGTGTTGATGCTTGTGGATTCACTGGTCAAACTTGATGCATTTCTTATTGTATCTCCTGCTTACCAACTCTGGTAGCTGGCTCACCAAAGTAAGTTGCATTTAATACGTGATTTCTGGACCAACTTTGTCAGTAGAACTTCCAGATCATTGAAGGAATAGCACTAATTCAGTTGGAACTAAGATAAGTCCAGGCTAAGTCAAGAGACAATAATAAATATTCATCAGTGTTAAGTCAGGACACTTACTAGGGTATGTAATTATTTGGTTTTATAATCTTTTAAAAATACGAAGAGTCATGTATATTCACTCAAAACTAAGTGCCTGTCATCTCCAGAGAACAGCAAAGAAAGAGATGTAGAGAAATCATGTAGGATGGCTTCCTACAGGATTTCTTTTTTTGCAGGTGAATGAGCGTTTGAATGGGTAGTAGGCCAGATACAAGCTTTTTATCATGAATGTAATAACATGGAGTTTTATCTTTCCACTCTTTGACGACCAATGAAGAATTGCTTTATTAAAGCTTGTATGATGGCTCTAGAGATGTGCTGAGCAAGCATGTTTTACAAAACTTCTCACTAATGAGCACATTAATGTCTTTTATGTTAAAATGTAAAGCTGACTGTTAGATGTTTAATTTCCATAAAACCTTGTTCCTACTTAAAAATGAAGTTTTAATATTGCCGTCCTCCTTTGTGGCATGCTTAAAGTTTACAGTAGCTAAAAACTCCAACTGACTTGCAAGAGGGATAAAAAAAAAAACAAACAAAACTAAGAGTCTGAATATAGACCTTAATGCCATACTGTCCTGTGGTAACTTTGCTTTTGCTTGGTTTGTTGTGGGAAGTAAGAAATTTTTGTAGTTTTCTGGACACTTCTCTTTACTAAGCAATGGCAATGCAAACTGACCTTTTCAATAAAACTCATTATTAATATATATCAAAACACTCCACAGAAAAAGTGAGCATTGTTGTTCCCATTATATAGATGGGGAAACTGAGGTGTATAAAGATAAGGACATTTGTCAAAAGAGCCCACCTGCAAAAATAAGACCAGGACTTTCACCACAAGAATCTCTGTGTCACTGAGTCACATTGCTCTGTTTTCTTCAATAGAAGTACTTTGCCAATTAATTCTGATTATTCTGTCTTTCACTGATCCTTTCCCATGTAGAATATAAAAGCTTACTTAAGCTAGTGAGTCTTTCCAGTGAGGTTGTATTACTTCGGATAAATCATACTTAGGATAAATCATTACTTCGGATAATAATACATACAGTATTTTGTGGAAAAAATGCTCCATTTACATTTCTCATGCCTCCTAAAAAATATGGCCAAATACTGTAGCTCAGGATATGTATGAATACTAAGCAAGCATTGCAGAGTTGCAGTAATTCAGAAGTTTTCATCTTATAATTCATATGGTGGACATTACTGTATTCATAGAGTTTGAGGACTGGATCAAAAATTGACTGAAAACAATCCAAATCCCTAAATCTTAAGCTTGGGCCTTTATTGAGACTTTTACATGGAAGCCTTTTGGCCTACATTTGAGTTCATTCAGATCAATTTTTTTTTCACCTCTGTTGCATATTCCCCTATTTATTTATGGGGGGGGGCAGTCTGAGAAACCGAGGCCGCCTTGACACTGTGCAAACATGGTTCAGCAAAAGCTAGAAGATTAGTGCATTGGCAGTATTGTGCTGGTTAAAAATCTAAAACAAGCAGGTGTCTTATCTTTCTCAGTGTAGTACTCTTTTTGAAAGATACCCTATTGCCATTCGTAAAGAAGAAAAAAACCCCAAACCTTCATTTTCAGGATTCCGTTCAGACTTTGGTGGATACGGGGACCTCAGGATTCTTGTGGGAGGAAAGCTGGGATCTGTCTGTCAGTTTAAATGCATATTTTAAGATGACTTTTTACATTTTGTTTTGTCAGTAAGTGCTCTTTCCTTCTCCCCCTACTGTCTTCCTACCAATTCGTCCATGCCTGGGTGCTGCTCATTTCTCAATTCTGACGCTTTCACTTTTCTTTCTAACCAGCCTTCTGTGGTGATGACTGCTGCTATAGCACTTTTTTCCTTTGGCTGGGCGGGCAGAGTGAATCCCAGTGAAGCAATACATCAGTTATGAAACTCCCACCAGAAATTTTAATACCAGCACCTGTGATCGATGAAGCTAGTCTTCCAATCAGTGTATGGAGAATTTTAACACATAATTTTCACAGTGTTAAAGTGAGCTTCTCACATAAATCCTCAACACAGTATATCTGTTTGGGGATCTTGGCTGCCTGGAAGAAAATCTAGTATGTAATACTTATTTTTTTTCAGCATTAGGATTCTTTCTCCCTGTCTTTCAAGGTCTCTCTCCTTTGTCGCTGCCCTGTCCTATACATACGTAATGCAGTGCCCTAATTTGGTCACAACTCTTCCTATTTCATACATACCCATGCACATTTATGTACATGTCAGTGTAAGACATGCCTAAGCCATCTGGTATCTTTCCTTGCAAATGTTCACACAGAAAATTGACTGTGAGTAAGGTTCTGAACCTGCCTGTCCAAATGATCCATATTTGTTTGATTTCTCTAGCAAATGCATAGATCCTATTAGGGAGACTGATCCAAGATATTTCCATGTGTCAACTGTACCTGCTGCAAGTGTCATTCTGTTCAGTGATAACAGGACTTGCATCCTAAAATAGAGAGAAAACAAGAACATCAGGTCCTTTTGAGGATCTGAATTGCTTTTTCTACCATCTGCTGACCAATGCTTTGAAAGAAAGAAAATACGTCTGTGTCTGGATTGACACCTTTCTTCATTTTGAGCCAGTAAAAGATCAGCCGATAGAAGAGCTTAGCCATGCCTTGTTTGCAAGAGAAGCTTATTAGAATGCAAAATGTCAGTGGTATCATATTTTTATAACTCATTTCAGTATACAGGAGCTAATACAGGTATTCTGTTAGTGTATTAGTTATATTTAATTATCCTTTGATTAATTTAACTGTGATGTGATTAATTTAAATGTGATAAAATTCCATTTTATTGTTACTCTAGATAGTGTGATACAGAAATTGCACAACAAGTTGCACAGGAGGAGGAACAGATGTGAAGAAAAGTGATGTTTGAGTCTCTCGTTTCATTGCTACATTGCGAAAACATATACTTGAGGAAAGGTTTTTTTGCATATTCTTGTAAAAATAATTTTTCATTAATAGTTACACAGCCCGAGTTAGAAACTGTAGGAATTAGAAGTTATACTGCAGGACCCATTTCAATCATCATGATGTGTATCTAGTAGAAATGTTTCCATGGTCAGAAGGAGTATCAGGGACAAAGGAGTTCCTTTCTCTGAAGCATCTAATATTAGCTAAAGAACAGTACTATTTTAGGTGGACCAATGACCTATCCTTGCAGTGTATATAGAATAAGGAAACGAAAAACAGTTTCCCTGGTATTTAAATTTAGATATCCTACATGTCGTGTATGTAGCTATGTGCTATCCTCACTTCATCCGTCACTTTTTCATGTGAAATTTGTTTCATATGAAATCAGCAATTATTAAATTCCACTTTAGATGTTATCCAGCAAGACACAGTCAACCACCCAGGGAAAGGTAATTGTATATTTTAGTCCAATAAGATAATTTTCTTTCTTAACACATTATTTTTAGTTGTAAGCATTTTTTTAGAACAAAATTTGCTTGGTGGTAATTCTTCTGCCTTCGGTACACTGTTGATACAGTGAGCTCTTTTTTATTTCAAAATAGTGTGTAACTGCTGTAATCTAACCTTAAATCCATTCATTTTTATTGAATTACTGTGGACTTCTGCCTGGAGCGCGTAGTCATTGCAACTGTAACCTCACAGACAGGGGGTCTACTACTGATTCAACTCACCTTTCTGGTCTCGCAGTCCCAGTGTACAACTGACACTGGGACAGGCCATGCCTGTTTTTTACTTCTGCTGGCTTATGAGATACTGTTGCTCTGAGATACTATTGAGCACAGCCATAGGACTGTTGGTATGTGAAATTTTGCTGTCCCTATCATACAGTCAGAATTTGGAGGCAGTCACACAGTCATCACTGAAAAATCCTCCTTCAAGGGCTTTAGGGATCTCTTTTGTTGCCTAGACAGGGTGGAACTCAGGAAGAAATAGTTTCACTCATCTTCAGACTGACCATGCTAAGAGGTGAGCTAACAAGCTATCTCTACCTCTATAATCGATATCATACATGTTTTCTTTGCCATTTGTTACAAAAAATGCCTGATACTTAGTCTGCAAAGGGCAGTCTTAGCTAAGCTGCCATATCTACTCATCAGCAGGAGCAGCTGTAGCAAAATTAATGGAAGAGATTTGTCTTTGCATCTCTTATTGATAAGCTTCTTGAATTTACTTCTGTTTCTTCCATTGTACTTTGAATATCACCTGCACAGAATTTGCAATTTCCCTATAACTGTTTATATTACACACTGTAAGGAAATAGTAATTTTGACTTGCTGCTGTTCTAGGACAGACACTAGACCTTATGTGGAGTGCCCATGTGGCATGATGCTGCAGTGCTGAGCAGGCTCATGACCCAGAAAAATCTTAACTGTGTTAGCATGACTGTGCAAAGGCTAATTATCCCTTCTTTTGATTACTCTAAGTAGTCTGACTGCCCTACAGAGCCTGCAATTAGTGTACTGCCTTTGGTGCCAGAACTAGCTCATCTGGTGCTATCTAGGAGGAGGGAGTTGGGGACTTCTTGCAGCAATGTGTTGCATAGTGTAGGCATATGCTTGAAATCCTCATGCACATTTTATTCTCTTCCACTGGGGGCAAAGGTGCCCCTAACAGTGTTTCAAATATTTTCCCCTTGTATTCTTACCTCTCAGCCATATCTATCTCCCTTTAATGTCAGCATCCCCCTACTTAGTACTGCAACTCTTACCTGCCTGAGAGGTGTTCGTCTCATTTCTGCTTATATCTTCTCTTTGCTGAATTCCTGAGCTGGTAATTATGGCTGCTGGTACTGGCCCTATTCATCAGTTGCATCATTGATGGTGCTTGGCTCTGGCTTTTTTTCTCAGTGCTTGTATGCTTCTTATTAAAGTGTCTTCTAACTATTTTAACAGTACATCACTTTTATCTTCTGCCATACGTGCATCAGTTTTGTGTCCTTATCTGATTTATGTTTCATTTCTTTTGCTAAAGGCACAAAAGGAAAGGTGATAAGCAACAAGGGCATGAGGGGAAGAGTCACAGCACTGACCTCCAACCTGTTCCACAGCCATGGGAGAGGTGAAAATGAAGAGAGAAAATAATTTGGGCTGATGGCCAACAAAAGCAGTCAAGGCCAGCTGCATTACTAGGGAGCCAAAGAACAGGGCAGAAAGCCAGAGCCTAAGGCTTAATGCTAGAGGTTAGGCAGACCTGGACTCCAGTCAAACCTTCTTGCATGGACTTATTAAAACCCCAGTCAAGTTAACATAAAATGTGTTTATATTTGCATGTAATAATTTTTTTTGCGTATAGTAAACCCACTGGAATTTCTACACTCTCCCTGTCCCCCAGCCTATTCTTGCCTGCTGCTTACATCTGAGGGCTTTTCATCCACTGTTTCACAGGCCTGTGTGCTGTAATGGAAGTTCTGTCCTGTTCAGAAACTCACAGGAAATAGGGTCAGAATTACTGTATGATTATCCTTTACCCAGCCAGCAGAAAGAAACCTAATTTTTTACCAAATCAGAATAAAGCAACACTTTAAAATAACAGGTCTTAGAATGTGGGAAGAGCATATTTTGACTAACAAGTTGTGATTTTTTCATGTAGATTCTATTTAGAAATAAAAAAAAATGTTGAATATAGTAATTAATACTTCAGCCACTGATGTCTAAATAATCTGACATGATTACTGTTGTAGTTACCATTTGCTGTGCCTTATTATCATCATTTATCATAGCATAGAAAGGTTATGGTCACATGATTGGTGAAGACAGATATAGAAACATATTAACAATCAAATGTTCTATACACTGAGAAAAATAAGACATGTTTAGCTTCTCTTTTCATCAAAACAGAACTAGAGCTGAAAGCAAGGTTTGAGTACTTAAAGGCATTTTCAGGAGTGTATTTCCCAGAAAGTTGGAGATGTAATGAAAATGTGTCTGTCCTCTGCATGGTTTGTTGCTTTTTTCTCCCAGGGAGATTCCACATCACCCTTGGCCTGTGACTGCACAGGTGCATCTTACAGTGAATATATTCTGTGTGCTAGTGAACTAAGGATAAATGGCAGTGACACAGAAGTCCAGAGCAGTGACAGGAGCGATGTCACCTGCTACCACCAGAGAAACAGGGCATCACTCCTTCCACTCCTTCTGGTCCCATCATCTCAGTTCTGAAATTACTGGATCTTATGCTACTTGCTTTAACTATGGAGAAAGTTAGTTGCTTTCATTTCTCATATGCCTCTCATTCATGTATCTGTGTTTTGTATAAGCTCCCTTTAATTCTTGAAAGGCCACAATAAAGTCTGCCTGGAGCCTTCTTTTCTCGAGGCTGAACTACCCCAACTCTCTCAGCCTGTCTTTATAGGAGAGTTATTCCAGTCCTTTAATCAGTTCGATACAGAATCACATAATAAAGAGTGCTGGAGAGCAATTAGTCTTGGGGGTTGATTTTTGATACAGGAGTGCCAGACTGTAGTGAAACAACCGATAGTACTTCTGGTAAACATTTGGTGGGAACTACAGATGCTCTTTTAAATAGCTTGTAGCTACAGGTATGTAACTATTTCTTAGGGTGCCTACATGTATGAGGGCTGAGAGACTTGACCAAGTTTAGTTTACCCCTTCTCTGGCAATTTACAAGTGAACCAGGTCCCATCTAGGAGCTTTGTTTCTATGTCAGCCACACTGTATTGGAACAAATAGTCTCCACATCTGAAGTATATTTGTGTCTCTCAGATAAGCTATGGCATAACATTTTCTTTCAGTGCTGAAGTAACTTTAAGGAGTAACTGCCTATAGCTGTTTCTTGCTGCTTGTACCTGCCCTGTGCTATCGGTTGCTACACCCTTAATTATAATAATACAGCTAAGCGGCACTTACCTGAAAACCGAAAGAGAGATATTTTCAATGCCTAACACCACAAACAGTTATTCATCAAAATGCTTTACAGGCATAGAAATGAGGGGTTAGATTAGGAAATGGTTTCACTGCTAATTTACCTCAATCAGGAAAATGTTTTGACTTTCCTGTCCCAGTGTGAGGAGTGTCCCAGGAGAGAGTGACCTCTCTCCTCTAGTTTTAGAGATGCTTTTTCCTGGGCTTGTTCAAATGCAATTATCACCTGCCTCAAAGATAACTGAAGTTAAACAACTTTTCCGCCTTTGGTAAGGGTCTTGGTCAGCCATCAATGAATCATTAATCCATTGTCAGGCAAAACACTAGTAAGGCACCACTATTTGGTTTGAAAATGCTCAAAGCTCAGTGTGATGATCTTGCCAGACTGAATGATGTATTTTATATACATGTGCAAATTAGCAACCCCATTTCCTACAGGCACAACTGAGATAACTTGTTGCCTCTCTTTCTTGTCTGAGAATGGCATAACAGTAACTGAATCATTTTGAGATGATGTCCACTATGTCTTTAAGGGGTACTGTTGACAGTTGTTACTTGGAAATGTTCATCCGCACATGGGTGAAGAATGACTTTGTACAAATGCAGTGATACTCATGATCACTTCTCTTGGGGAAGCTATGCTTCAGAAAGCCTGATGATCCTGTTTACAGCTCGGACTAAAATCTGTTCATCTTTTGATAGGGAAGTTACATACTTGCCTGGGCCCTATCATTAATCCCTGTTGACATTCAATATTTCTATATTATACTTTTCCTCATGGAGAGTGTCATGGATGGGTTTTGTCTTTCTCCCTCTGGCAGTTCCATGATCTCCATCTCTTTTTCTTTCTCTTCATTTAGTCTGAGAGATCTTGTTTGCCTCAGGAATAGACTGTTTCAGTTAGAAGGGGCCTACTCATGATTTGCTGTTTTCTGCCATGTGACTGATGAGCAGAAGATACAGCTGAAAGGTCTAGTGGTCACTCCGCTGGGTTTAGCATATTGTTCTGTTTGCTCTAAGGCTTCCTGATAAAATTTACTTCAGATATTTTTAAGACAACTCAAGCATTAGGCATATCTGATCAGAAAAATATAAGTGTGCTAGGTCTAGCAGCGAGTCCAGATCAATTCCAGGGAAATCAACAAAAGTAGTAACACAAACTTGTCACCAGGTGGTAGAGAAAACTTACTCAAACAGTCTAAAACTTTTTTTTCTTCAGCTATAAGGAAGTTTAAGGACTATGCTGCTTCTATTTTTCAACAGTTCATTAACACTAAAAGTGTTTATGTGTCCATACCAACAATTCTGTTAATCTTGCAACTTTTATGCAGAAAGGCCAAAGAACTGAAATGAACCCTCATAACCCAAATAGAGGCATTGTGTTGCTACAGTGAGAGTTAGTTGTAAATGGTCTGTCCATTCTTGAAACCAAGGCTTGCACACCAGTTGATGGGTCTTTGGAAGTTAGTATTAGTGGAATTTTAATACTACTCATACTTTAGATTGGCATATAAAAGGTAGATGCTTTATTTAATTCACCATCTGTGTAGTGAAATCAATAATAGGAAAATTAGGTTCTGCTTTAATTAGCTGTACTTGCTCAATTAATTAGTTTGAGATCATGCAGTACCTGTATTCATACACTGGGCAGCTTCACAACTGTGTAAAGCCTTGTTCTTGCAGAGTTTTATGTATCTACTAAGGCAGTAGTTTACATACATTCCTTTGAGGCACAGCCTTAACTGTTGGGTTTTTTTTTTTTGGCTCCAGCATTATGTGTAGTATTGTATTATGTGTATTTGTATTCTTGCAGTGACTGCCTCATGCATCAGCTGTTCTGAGATCCAGCACCATGGTGTGAGATGGATAGCCTGTTATTTTTCCCTTGTGTTGGGATTCCCACTCATTTCCATGGAAACCTGAAAACCAGGAGGAATAAAGCACTGAAGCTATTGCTATGTTACAGTGTTGTGCAGCTTGAAAAAGCAGACATCATGCCTGTGAATGCTGGTATAGTTGTAGGTTTGTCTGGTTTTCTAGCCTAACACCTGTATTATAAGGAGTTTAGGTTTTAGATTTGTTCTTATTCAAACCTAGTTTTACTTTCTTCATAAAGAGAAATGTGTTTTGAACACACCTTACACACATGCATTTAGTAATAGTAATAGAAGGGGAACACATGAATGTAAATGCATATAGAAGTATATAGACATGTGCCAACATTCACATGCATACATACACAGACATGCACATACGTCTCGGACAAAAACATATTAAAAAATAAAGCTATTAAAATATGTACAAAGTGTATAACTGGTTCATGCAGTAATTTTAATGACTAGCACTTTGAAGGCTTTCTTTAATCAAAAGCAAACAAAACCCCACAACACGATAGTGTGCTCTGGATCGATAATGAAATATATATGAATATGAATATACACACTTTTTAGCAAAACAACTTAAAATATATGTACAATTCCGCCAGAAAACTTCAGAAATGTAATCATTTAATTTTCCTCATGAGCAGCTGGGTCACAACAAATGCTGTATGAAGTTTTGCCATGCCACGTGCAGGGTCCTGCACCTGGGTCGGAGCAATCCCAGGCACAGCTACAGATTGGGCAGAGAATAGATTCAGAGCAGCCCTGTGGAGAAGGACTTGGGGGCATTGATCAATGAGAAGCTTAACATGAGCCGGCAGTGTGTGCTCACAGCCCAGAAAGCCAACCGCATCCTGTGCTGCATCAAAAGGGGAGCGACCAGCAGGTCAAAAAAGGTGATCCTTCCCTTCTACTCTGTTCTTGTGAGACCTCACTTGGAGTACTGTGTGCAGTGATGATGTCCTCAGCGTAAAAAGGATATGGAACTGTTGGAACATGTCCAGAGGAGGGCACGAGTACGATCAGGGAACTGGAGCACTTCTTTACTGTATGAATGGAGCATTTCTTTACTGTAAGGGTGGTGAGGCACTGGAATGGGTTGCCCAGGGAAGTTGTGAATGCTCCATTCCTGGCAGTGTTCAAGGCCAGGTTGGACAGAGCCTTTGGTGACTTGGTTTAGTATGAGGTGTCCCTGCCCATGGCAGCGGGGTTGGAACTAGATGGTCTTAAGGTCCTTTCCAACCCTAACTATGCTATGATTCTATGGAGACATCCAAAAGACATAATGAAATTGGAGTGAAAAATAATTTAGAAAATAAATGAGCATGAAGAAACAACTCAGAAGAGAGAACCAATCAGGGCAACCATTTTGAGTATACTTTCTCTGTGCTTTCTCTGTGCTACTTTTCAGATTGTGCTGATAACCCTAGGTAGCATATAATGATAATGTTTGCTGCAACCTCTGCTACTAGTTTTTACTCCTTTATGTTATAGCAGGAATGTCTGACTGCATTTTGAAATGATCTGTCCTGTGGTTAGTTTTTTCCACCATAAAGACACAAAGATTGGTACAGTGACTGAAAAAATGTGAAAATTTAATTTGGAGTTACACAGTGTGATTAAAATACAGCTCCTCCTTCAGATTGCTTATGCTCCAGTTCACAAAAGGGGATGATGCATGAACTCAAGAAAGGAGGATCATTATAAAACTGCTATTATATAAACTATCTATAGATGTCCTCAGTGACTTCAAATGAGTATACCTTCTGAAAACAGGCCTAAATGCAAAGAGTTTAAGTTACGTGTACATTCCTGTAGCTTTAATTTCCCTATGTCTGGCTTTCAGCTCCGTGAGCTGCCTCACCAATAGCAAACAGAAGGTCTGAGGACCTGGGTGGACTTTTAAGATTTCTGATTGCATCCTCTAGGTGGGCAATGTCAGCTAATCCCACAAACATACTATTGTGGACCAACTTTGGAGAACTTTAAAAGAGAAGAATGGAGGTATTTCTAGGGTATTTATTTAGCCTCAGCTTCTGTCATTTTCATGTAACAGTTCTCTGATCTGAGTGTCGAATTCCTAGCTTTTAAGAATGAAAAGTGATAGGTATTGTATAAGATAAATTTTAAACTCATGTAGAAGCGCTAAGGCTCTGGTTTAACTTCCAGGATAACTACTAAATCTAGTGCTCTCAGAAATTTGTGGTGTTTTTCCCATTCCACTGAGAATACATAATTAGTAAGGAAAAAGAGAAATGTAAGTAATTTCATTACTTACTATGAAGATACAATTTCTGCCTTTGTTTCCACTAATATTCAATTTCTTCCCTCCAGTTTAAATAATACCACCTTCAGTTAAAAAGAAAGACTATTTTTGAGAAATCTAATTGTATTAATTTGTCTTTTGCAACTCTTTTCCTCCATGGTATTTTTGTCCTTATGTATCTTCAGGCAGTTCTAGCATAACAGAATCATCAAACCATAGAATCATAGAATTATAGATTCATAAATTTGTAGATTTGTAGATTCATTCTGAGGGTTGGAAGAGATCTTAAACATCATCTAGTTCCAATCCCGTGCTGTGGGCCGGGACAACTTCCATTACACTCGGTTCTTCAAAGACCCCTCTAACCTGGCCTTGAACACTTCCAGGGGTGGGGCAGCCACAGCTTCTCTGCGCAACCTGTGCCAGTTCCTCACCAGCTTCATAGTAAAGAACTTCTTCCTAATGTCTAATCAAAATCTACGATCTTCCACTTCAAAGGCATGCCACCCCATCCTATCACTACCTGCCCTTGAAAAACATCCCTCTCCAGCTTTCTTCTAGGCCCTTTTAGAGGTACTCTAGCCCCCTGATCGTCTTTGTGGCATCCTCTGGACTCACTCTAACAGATCTGTGTCCTTCTTCCCTTGGGGACCTCAGAAGCTGAACACACACACACACACACACACACACACACACACACACACACACACACACACACACACACACACACACTGGCTCTGGTGTTTGTATTTAGCCAATCTCCAGCTAGATTTTTGTTTCCTTTGTCTTTCTTCTCTGTTGGCATGAAAGCAGTAAGATGTTTTCGTGTAAAGTACTTCTGGGGTATGCATTGCCTACTGTTTTACACTGGGAGCTGATAGGCTAAATATCTCTGCTAAGCTTTGAAAAAATGAGCCTATGTGTACATGTTATTTCTTGTATTACTTGTAGTACTATAGTGCATATGGGCTGTAATCACAACCCAGAAATTTATTTTGCCAAATGCTGTAAAAACATATGCCCTGCCCTGGAACACTTACAGTCTAAACAAATAAATATGTTTTGAATTTTATGTCAGTGGGACATGCTGAGTTCAAGGATCTGTGTATTCAGTTGCATTATATATAATACTCTATGTGACACCTGCATCATGTATCAACTCTTAGGGATATAGAGCTCAGATAAATAACTTTGCATTATAGTTTTGTAATATGCAGTGTTTTTTATTAATTATTTGGACAAATTTTTGGACACATTTTGAACTTTTTTATTCTGAAGATCTTCTGCGGGCATGCCAGCTACTGGTTTATGCAATAGGTTGTCACAACTTCATAAAATCACAAAAAGGAGAAGCACTAAGCCTTTTTGCTGTTGCAGATTCTCCTCCTGTTACTGGCACTGTTCCTTTCCCATAGGTGGAAAGAACAGGCAGAACTTTGGACATCCTGTTTCAATGTCTTTGTGAGCCAGAATCCCTTTTCTTCATAAGCTACTTTCTTTGCATTTGCCAAGAAGCATTCTCTCGCCCAGACAGTATAACAACTGTATTAAAAGTATTTAGTCTCCTCAGAAATGGTGCCTGAGATCCTAAATTTCATGTTAAGGATTTAGCATAGAATTTGGGAAGAAAAGAAGCCTAGAAAACAGGAAATCACTTGTGTGCTCCTACCTTCACTTTGTCCTGCATCAGATCAGCTCTTTCAGAGTGTATGTAAAATAACACACATACATACTTGCTAGGTTTTTCTCTGTTACTCAAAGATTGAAAAGACGCTCTTGTTATGCAGAATTAACTTCAGTCCTCTCATCTAGTTGTCAAAACAAAACCTAATGATGCAGTTTCCCATCTTTGCAACATGAATCAAGGAGATAAAATCTTTACACCACTGGTCTTGCATGGCTGGTGGTTTAATATGAGAGTATGTCACAAAACTGACATTATGGATGTAGAGACATAATTTTGAAAGTCTCAGTTTTCATTCTTTTACTCTGGTATGGTAGAAATATGAGCAGAGATAGCCATGAGTAACCATGTTAGCTTAAGTTAGAAGACAAAGTTTCCACTGAGGGCATAATATGGCCAGTTCTATCCATTTGGTCCTGTTTGACCATTTTGAATTATTTAACAACATCAGCAAATTTTTTTTCTAATTCTTAAAACTGCTTCAGATAGCATAAGCTTCTGAAGCAGGAAAAGTCTCTTTTGTGTTTTGTGAAGAATTAATGTACTTTTCAATTTGCTTTTAAAAAAATCCCTATTTATAATAATAGAATTTACAGGTGTTCCAATGTCATACTGATGGCAAGAAATGAAGGAAAATGGAAAAAATATAAAAAATATATATTAAGAAATGAAATAAAATTGCTTCCAGGGCATCCTTTCATTCCAAGAGTTAAAGAGACACTGTTTAAGTCAGTTTAATTGTATTCCAAAACTCCTGCAAACACTGAAATTGCTACCTGTGCTGGTAATAAGAGGTCTCCTGTAATGTAGGTCTTATATAGGCCTTGTATAGGCCACTAGGTTGCTGTGCAGTAATTACACTTGCCATTTTGGGTTTTGCTGAACATGTTAAGCTACAAATTTCTATACATCTGTGCTTTATTTTTTTCTCTTTTTTTTCTTTCTTTCCCCCCAACCTCTTAAACTGTTGTAAAGAAGTCTTGAACAGAGAACTACCAACGAATATTCAGTATTGTTTTCTTGTGGTGTCCTTTTTCATCTTTTGAGCATTCTGTAGTATAGTTTTAGTGTTACAAGTACGCAAGTTATTGAACTGAAGTAGGTGCTCTTGTTTTATGCAACAGCTGCAGTAATCTGTGGTCCTGTTTAATTTATGCTAATTATGTTACCAGTGTCATGATTGATATTTTGCTTGTCTGTCCTATTAATTTCTCCAGTAATTGTTGCATTTCTAATAGCTATAAGCTATTTATAACATACCCTTTGATAAGCATGATGGCTTGCACACTAATAGCAACAAACATTTCTGATACCATGTAGTCCTGTGATACTGCCCTTACCATCTCTGTGATTAAGCAAAACATAAAACCAGACATGAGCTTTTGTTGCTGTGTAGTAGTGAAGGGGAAGAAAGGGAGCTGGTCTGTTTAGCCTAATAGCAAAAGCAATTAGTTAGTTTTAAAGGACCAAGAGAGTTTTTTGTTTTATTTTCCTCCTTTCAGTGTGAAGACTGATAATTTACTAAACTCTAAGGCCTGCATAAGGTTTTTTTAGAATTAAAATTATTTTTCTGTCTGATTCAGTGCCAGTGAAGATACTACTGTTGTCTATACAGTAATATACAGATGCTATGCGAGATTAGTGGACTTCAGAGTGTGAATTAGTTATGGTATATTTATGAGTTTTGTGTACTAGAAACCAGATTTTAAAATCTAGCATCTTAGTTTTTGTAAGCAGACAAATAAGATGTGTGTATGTTATCGCATACTTACATTCACTGCTATCTGCATGTGGATATGGTGATTTGGCTTACACAAAACCCCGTTGTGGTTATCTTAGGTCGTACACATCTGTGTATGCTTCTCAGGGAAAGACAGAGTAAATGACAGTACTAAATATGTTTAAATTTCTCATTCAAAGCTGATCTGTTTTCTCCTTGGATTCAGAAAAATATGCGTTTTTACAAATTCCTCCTTTAAAGGGAGAATCAGTCCAAGGTAAACTAGCAGACTGCTCAATTTAATTACAGGCTTAGATAATGTAGGTAAGTTCTGGAGGGTAAACCCCAACCTGATTAAAAAAAAGAAAACCACAAGATGTGCAAACAGGCATTGTACTTTTAGTTCAGAAATCCTATTCCCTCTTGAAGGGAGGGCAGGGTGAGTCTGTTTGCCAGGCACAGCTCGGAGGTTTTTCACCTCCAAGGGCCTCTAGGCCTGACATGAATGTGGGTGATTCAAGCTAGCAAAAAGATTGAAACACAGCGTGATGTAATTGCAGTCATTAGGACATCCGAAGTTAAAGCTAAAACTCTGAAGTTATGAGTGCTTTGACCTGAATTTCCATGAATGTACTTTGCCTTTTTATTGTGTGGTCCTGTTTCTGCCTATGGTGATAGGTACTCTACTACATGCTCCTCAGTGTTGGTAGAGGTTATTAAAGTGTCCTACATTTGGCATGTTCTTTATTCTCCTAAGATTTTAATGATAATTTAAAAATTTGTAGTGCTAATATATTATACGAGAGTTACAGAAAAGATTGGGTTACAGCCCTTTGAGTGTAGCTACATTTCAGCTAATAAAATATGTGCTTATAGAAACATGCATACAAAGTATTAGACAAATAGAAATATGGAAATTTCCATTAGGTTGCTCTACCCAAAAGACCTCTGTATGTGCTTATAAGATTTATATTAAGTAAAGGTGCATTTAAGTATTGGTGCTTGTTCAGAGCATATACTTCTGTGAAATTAATCTTTAATGTTAAGTTCTGTGAGTTAAATGTAAACCTGTATTTTAGAGCCAATCACACCTCAGGGTGTGCACATAGGAGGTTGGTGTCAGTGCAAGTTACACACGCTTATTAAGGGTGGAACAAGCCTGTCTTTATAGAGACCATATACTTACCTTGCAAGTCTTCTGTAAGCCAGTGGGGTTTAAGCCTAACAGTGAAAGTATAGAATGTTTTGTGTTACTTATGAGCGCCATGAGAACGTACATCAGTTGGGTTTGTTGGGTTTTGTTTGTGTTGGGGTTTTTTTTGTTTTGGTGATTGGTGGATTATGAAATGCAAAATTTAACTTTTTTATGGAACATGGCCCTGATTCTTTGAGCCACAGCCATTGACAAATCCAAACCAAAGTCAGTTCCTTGGAGATCTGATATGGAAAGAGGTTATTTAAACTCCTCAGAGGTATCTCAGAACACATCAGAACTGTTTCTGTCTTGCAAAACATCTAATTTCCATATCCATTGATCCAGAAAGAAAATGCCAGACCAGTACAAATAGTTTTACTGTCATTGGAAAGGTAAACACAAATAAATTATAAACAGATCTAGTTTAAATGGATTTAACTTGATCCATTCCAAAATGGACTTGAGGTTGCACATTTATTTGCTTTTTATGAGCTATAGATACTGCTCAGTAGTCTAGAAGAAAAAGAAACCTTGAGTTGCAGGACTGAAGTGTAGCAAATATGGACATGAACATGCTTACATTGCTCTGTAATCTGAACTCAAGTTTAGCTTAGTCACCATTTGCCAAGGCTTTCCCACAGCATCATGCCCCATTTTTAAAAGTTTGAACCTCTGCTACTGACAGGTAGCAGGTGTGAGAAATGGAAATGATTCAATAATCTTTTGTGAAATCCCTTTTCGTTTCTTCATTTCAGTGAAATTTAACTCTTTAGGTTTCAATAAGTCCAGTAAGGCCTCTTAATTTCTAAAAAAAATAGATTTTTCTAATGGATTTTTAAAAGACTGCTCTTTTACAGCACTCTTCTCACTAATTTGCTTCCGTAGTAGATAAATTCAAGTCTGTCATGAACGAAATTATTTTTCTGATTTTGTTTTGTACAAGATATAATAAACTGCCACACTTCAACTTCAAAATTGTATTTCTGATAACCATATACCTGTCATTTTTCAACACACTGCATTTGGAAACAGAATTTTTAGAGGAAAATAAATCATGTCAGATCCAACATCTTGAAGACAGGCAAGGCTGCTGCTGCTCCATCTTCCCAAGTCCTACCAGTAGCAAAGCTGAAGATGCATTCCGATGTGAAGAATAAATGCCTCTCCCGTTTGAAATACTTATAAATAGGGGAAAAAAACCCAACATGACTGACTGAAGTTTTTGTGACTTCAGTATTGCATGATCCTGTTGACATGCACTGGCACTCCCCATCCTGACCATGTGCAGAGCAAGAGCCTGGTGCAGGACCATACTTGAGGTTTGGTTAAAGGACAGTGTGATTGCACTGCAGCTTTGCAGTTGTGCTGGCCTTTCTTCATAGTTGTATGTGAAAGCAAGGGTTAAGGCATAGATCAAGATATTTAAAATCAGATACTAGGACCTGGTATCTAATGCCGTGAGTGCTTATGAATTATCTGGAGACAAACCTGAATATTTTATTGGCTTATGAAACAATGGGAATTCAGAGGGATTTTAGTAGCTCGGCTAGGTGGACATATTCTAGACCTCTTCTTCCAGTTGGAAGTTCTAGTTGTACTACATGTCATGTCCCAAAGCTTTATCATTGAGCAGATCCAAAGCATCTCTACAGAGCCACAGACTGAGGAAAGGAAATCTCTCATAAGAAAGAAGTGCTATAGGTCGACTGTCATTTCTTCTTATCTCTAATTTCCACACTACTTTTTCATTCCTCATACTAAGAATGTAAAAAAAAATAATAAGAGAATGATGCTCAAATCAGCTGTGTGCACTCTGGGTCTTTTCCACTCCAACTAATATGATGACAATGAGACATACTTGCCTTCCTTCCAGAATAATTCAATGACTCCCAAATGTATTTCCTCACAAAAAGAGTATCTGGTGAACTTGTGAGTTTAACCAAGTTTCTGCTTATTCTGGCCTGCATTTACAGATTTGGCTTCAGCTTGCACTGTTCTTCTGAAAATTGAAGGATTGGATTCCCTCTGTGCATTATAGCAGGAAAATGACTCTTACTCAAAGTTTGAGAACAAGTCCTGAGGATATATTCCCCTATTATTCTGCAAGAAGGACTCTCCTTGATATTAATAAAAGCTTTGTGTGTTCATCACAAGTGGAAGAGGACAAAGGGGTAATTTATATTCTAGTCATTAATTTGTACACATACCTATTTGGTCACTTTGTAATGTGCAACCTCAACTTGTAAATTTTATCTTTGTAGAGTTTGCTCTGGAACTCTGCTCTAAGAACACCTGGTTGTATGTTGGTATTTTCCTGAAGGGAGATTCAAATACAATAATTATTTTGTAAAGCTTGTCTCTTTACTGAAAAGGGTGTTACAAAATATTTGAACTAAATTTCGGATGTCTGTGCCAAGAAAGCACATGGGTTGGTGAGGAAAAAGATTGAAAGGACATGGAAATTGTTTTCCTTTCTGACTGACTTTTTCTTAAGCATTCCAGTAGTTTCTTAAAGTAACTTTCTATCCTCTGGTTTTATCTTCCATTTTGTCAATCTTGTAATCAGAAACAAGTGCATTAAATGTATTTGGGAGGTTTATACAGGTTTTCTGTCAAAACCAAGATCCTGAATGTCATTCGGCTCTGTTAAGAGCAGTAACAGGCCACATTTAATTAAAAGGATATAAATATTAAGAACTGATTTTAAAGAACCAACTTTAAAGAACTGGCTATGCAAATATAGTCATAATGAGATATAAGAATACTGTGTCAAAAGTCTTCTTAAAGTGGAGGTAAATGATATCTGCTGCTCTCCCTTCATCCACAAATGCAGTCCTTTTATCCTAAAATGCAATTATCCTACAAGGCTATGATTAGTAAGGCATAAATTGAGGGACAATTACTGTTACTGATTCAGTTTTGGTCTACCCTACTGCAACCTAGAGGAGAGGAAGATCCGCTGGAGCATATTGTTATAAAAGTTGCAGCAGCAAATCGAACTGAAATGTCAGTAAATTGAATAGGAAGCTCTACACTGACTCCAGGGTCATGTCTTTTGAAATAAGCTCTGATGTCATATGGAAGGTAAGGTTTTCTACATACATGCTGAGAGAAGGTTTAGGTTAGCTTAGAATCATAGAATGGTTAAGGTTAGAAAAGGGTTAGGATTAGTTCCAATCCCCTGCCTTTGACAGTGGCACCTTCCACTAGACCATGTAGCCCAAGGCCCTGTCCAACCCGGCCTTGAACACTGCCAGGGATAAAACATTCACAGCTTCCTTGGACAGCCTGTTTGAGTTCCTCACCACTCCCACAGTAAAGAACTTCTTCCTTATATCTAACCTAAATCTCCCCTGTTTAAGTATGAACCCATTGCCCCCTGTCCTGTCATTACAGTCCCTGATGAAAAGTCCCTCTTTGACATCCTTATAGGCCCCCTTCAGATACTGGAAGGCTGCTATGAGGTCTCCACACAGCCTTCTCCAGGCTGAACAGCCCCAACTTTCTCAGCCTGTGTTCATACGGGAGGTGCTCCAGTCCCCTGATCATCCTCGTGGCCCTCCTCTGGACTTGTTCCAACAGTTCCGTGTCCTTTTTATGTTGAGGACACCAGAACTGTCCACGATGCTCAAAGCAGGGTCTCACAAGAGCAGAGTAGAGGGGCAGGATCACCTTCTTCGACCTGCTGCTCATGCTTTCGGTGCGGCCCAGAATGTGGTTTGTTTTCTGGGCTGTGAGCACACACTGCCAGCTCGTGCTAAGTTTCTCATAGACCAACTCCCCCAACTTGACCTACATATTTTAATTCCCTAGTTTTCACCTCCTTTTCCCCTGTTGCATGATTTTAGCATTTGCATATGAATTTTTATATGCGCCCATTTTTGTGTCAAATGGTTTAAAATATAAATTTATTAAAAATAAAAAATCTCGTAGTGCCGAAATACTGCGTCATTCTTGGCTAAAGAGCATTGAGAAACAGTGTAAGGAAACATGAAGTACTGTCTTAATGTACTTCTGGAATAGTGCCACAACTTCGTAGTTTAAGTGCCGTGGTAGTGATCACAGGCTAATCACTGATATTTTGAGTTGTCTAAAATAAATATAAATTTTCAGTTAATTTGTATTACTATATACCCTGCATCCTCTTAATCTTATGTTTTTTCTTAATGTTTGGAATTGCCTTTTCTTTGTTCTGGGTCATGTGAATGAGTTCAGATTAACACAGAACTTCATGTGAATTACACAAAACAGAGGAATAGCTCCTTAAAGTAAATTATAGATGCATCGCAAAAAAATCATGTCCTGCACTTTCAGTTTAGGATGTTGTTTTCTTATTTGTTTTACACAGAGGTCTTTATAACTGTGATTTGTACGTTTTTTTTCCTGTAAGAATGGGGGTCAGCATGATGAAAGAGTATGGTTATTGTCTTTTGTGTAGTAAAGAGTACGTCATACAGAGACATTTGGGAGCCCACTGAAGTAATTGGTAAATATGCCATTTACAAAACAGGTTCAGTAGTATTTCCCAAACCATATCCGGCTTCAAAAAACTCACTCAGATTATCAGGAGATGTACTTGAAAATACCATTATTAGAAAATAGATTGCTTTTGGATTGCACAGACATGGTGAATAAGGTATGTTAGAATTTGGGTTTTCCTGATATGTTCTGGGAAGTATGAGTTCAATTTGCAATTTTTTTTAGGAAGACTTCAGAAAGTACTAATGTAGTATGGGATACCTTGCTGACTGCACTATTCATAACGTTCCAGGTCATGCTTCTTTGATTATGAGAATGAAGAATTATTTTAACTGCGGGAAATTAATTTGACGTATTTTGTTTCATTCTTCTAGATACTCGATAAAAAAGATATTCTTTAAATTCTTTCATTTCAACTTTCTCACAGAAGAAATAATATTTTCTAGTTAAAGAAATAAATGCTGAGCAAACTGGCTATAAAAATAGAGCAGGTATCTTACTTACAGAAATCTGACTCTTGCACTCTTGCATCATGGCTGGCTGACAACCTGCCTTTACTAACTTGACAATCATAAGGAGATAAATGTTAAACTGCAGCTTTTTTTTTTTTTTTTTTTGTTCTATAATCATAGAATCATAGAATAGTTAGGGTTGGAAAGGACCTTATAATCATCTAGTTCCAACCCCCCTGCATGGGAGGGACACCTCACACTAAACCATGCCACCCAAGGCTATGTCCAACCTGGCCTTGAACACCAACAGGGATGGAGCATTCACAGCTTCCCTGAACAACCCATTTCAGTGCCTCACCACCCTAACAATAAAGAATTTCTTTCTCATATCCAATGTAAACTTCCCCGGTTTAAGTTTGGACCCATCACCCCTTGTCCTATCACCACAGTCCCTAATGAAGAGTCCCTCCCCAGCATCCCTATAGACCCCCTTCAGATACTGGAAGGCTGCTGTGAGGTCTCCATGCAGCCTTCTTTTCTGCAGGCTGAGCAGCCCCAACTTCCTCATCCTATCTTCCTACGGGAGGTGCTCCAGTCCCCTGATCATCCTCGTGACCCTCCTCTGGACTTGTTCTAATAGTTCCATGTCCTTTTTATGTTGAGGACACCATCACTGCACACGGTACTCCAAGTGAGGTCTCACAAGAGCAGAGTAAAGGGGCAGGATCACCTCCCTTGACCTGCTGGTCACGCTCCTTTTGATGCAGCCCAGGATACAGTTGGCTTTCTGGGC
>JAOEHY010031043.1:4403-18390 GCA_025447955.1 Psilopsiagon aurifrons
TCCCTGAGCAACCCATTCCAGTGCCTCACCACCCTCACAGTAAAGAATTTCTTCCTCATATCCAATCTAAACTTCCCGTGTTTAAGTTTGAACCCATTACCCCTTGTCCTCTCACTACAGTCCCTAATGAAGAGTCCTTTCCCAGCACTGCTATAAAACTCTTCTACTCAATAAAATCAGATAATCCATATCAGACAGATAATTTACATTATAAATGATTCCTGTGGGTTAGATCTATGTTTCACTTCAGAATTAAGCACTTAACATCACCAGAGCAAAATCTAAAGAGCAGACACAGCGCAGCAAAGGCAAAAGCTGCTAGGATGCATCTTTAAGGACTCTGCAGTATTGGCATCACTCCACAGCTTAATTCAGGTACATTCTGAAAGTCTAATCCTTGCTTTCAGGGAATAAACCCCTGACCATCACCTTGTTAAATTGTAACACTGTTGCTCTGCCTTTCTGTGTCTGATGCATTTATTTCCAGTAAGGGAGAATGCAAGTTGTTTAATTGGTCCAGGATAGTTTATTTTAGGAATCATACACTGCCTTATTATTGGTGCCTTTGTATCCATTTCATGCGGGCCATTTCCTTTATTATTATCATTACTGTAGCCTGCATTCTTGCCATTTGTAACATTTACATGAATGGTGTCACCTCTATGTACTGTTCTTACTAAATACTGCCAACATATCAAAAATAAACTGAGCACTAAAAAAACCACAATTAGTCCATTGTGTCTCTCAGTAGTTCTGAAAGATGATGAAAATTGTGTCCCTAAGACATAAGTTTGTGCTGTCTTTACTCTGTGGACCAGTTTATTAAACATACTCTATAATGAGCGTTCAGCTATAAATGCATGAATTACACAGAAATTCACTGCTGATCAGAAAGCAATCAGAAAGAAGAAAATACGTGAAATTAAGTAAGCCACTAAATTCTACACTTATTTTAGGAAAAGACTTTTAATTAACAGTTACTAAAGGAAAATTGGAATCAAAATACCTCATGCGTATTTTTAGTAGTCTACTAATGCAAAGTGTCACAATGAGAACATATTTAAGTTTATGTTTTCTTTGTGACAGTAAGGTGCTGATTTTGCTTACTTGATTCACAAGCATGAGCTTCCTTTCATAATGTTTTAAGCAGCAATGTGCCACAGAGACACACGGAACGGGTGGTGCTACTGCCCTTACTACATTGTTTTGGCGGCACTGTGGAAACACATTCCTTTGTTCTCACTGCCTACAAAAACAACCATATGTATTGTTGTAAAGCAAAAAGCTAAATTTAAACCAGAAATCTTAATTTGGTCAACAATACAGACTTTCACTGAGCTTATCTGGAATCACAAGGAAGTATGTAAGTAGACTTCCATGTTGAAATAAAGTGCACCTGCATATAGTTAGTCCCAGTTTCAGACCAGGGGTATTTTCCTTGTTTTCTCTATTAAAAAGCATAAACAAAAACAAACAAACAAACAAAAAACCCAAACCCAAACAAACAAACAAAATCAAACAAAAAAAACCCCGACGTTATAATACATCACAGAACAGCTTTAAAAGCCAGGTTAACTACAGTATTTTATAGCATTGATCAATATACTTTACAGAAAGGATCTCAACTCATTAAGCCCTAGTGTAGAAAGCATACTAGTCTTCTACCACCAAAACCTTTTAAAGCCTTATAAGAAAAAAAATAATGCATGTTTCTCTGACATCCTGACCTGTGTGCAAAACTGGCCTAGTACAGGAGACACCTGGGCATCTCAGCGCAAGAGAAGAATGCACCAACTTTCTGGTTTCCCTTCTCACTCAACTCCATTCCACTGGGAATCCTTGTTTGAGGCAGACTAGGTAATTACCTTACCTTCTGTACTACAGTTTTGGTTAATATTAATTTTTTTGTTACAAGAACTTTTCTTGGTTTTGGTTCATATATTCAGCTTTGAGAGCTCCTTGCTTACATCAGCATGAGGACTGCTTCCCAGATGGGAATATCCTACATGTATCTATATTGCAGTCATTTTTAGGGCACCTGAGGACTAGGAATGAGGCACCACCAGCAATGGTATCAACGCCATAATCTGTCTTGAGTATTTTCGAAAGCCTTTGTAGCACTTGGTGCACCTCCTTCTTGTACTTTGCACCAAAGCCCTAAACAATACTGAACCCCACCGAATAAGCCCTTTCTGCTCTTTCCCTTCAGCTGAAGACTGTGACTTTCCATGTGTGACAATCACATATTTGTGATGTGAAAAGAAGAAGTAGTGGCCTCACGGAAGCCTAGGCAGGCATAGACTTACCACCACCAAAGCTAGGGTCACTGTGTCTGAACAGAACTGGTCATTCACAATTAGCATAGCAAACTCACAGTGTCCTTTAAATCGGTCACTGACCAGAATATGAAAGACCATCTTCCTGCCTCTATGCCAAATTTAGAAGTGGTACTAAAGACACAGCATACCTACCTCTGGACTCCATCCCAGTAGAGATGAAGGCTGACCTAACCCCTGGAAGATGGCCTGTGGCAAAGCATTTTCAGTTTGACAAGCCCACCATCATACTCATCACAGAGCATTGTACAACCAATGTACTGGCTAGCTGAAACCAGGTAGCTGCAACAAGACAAGACCTGCTAGCACTCTCCACGAGACTGACTCAGCATCAGAATCCATCAAATCCACAATGGCCTACTGTGCAATTCGCAGCCCATGTGTGCATTTATGTCCTGCCTCAGTGTCATCATTGGAAGTCCCTCAGCACTTTATTGACAAATCTGAGTGCAACTGTGATGGACAGTTTCAGAAACAAAAGTAATGTAAATCTAAACTACAAGTGCATTCCTCTACATTCACAGCTGGTCTCATGACTGCTAACTTACTACTTCAAAGCTGAAAATCTCTTTTGCCCTCATTTTTCTCAACACTTCTTCTAAATGTCTTGTCCTCTCAACAGTTATACCTCACTTTTCTTTACTTACAAGTTTAATAAACTCTTCCAGGTTTTACCATAAAAAGCAGGACAAGACCATGCAACCCATGCTGAAATACCTTGCTCGTTCATTAATAACACTCAACATTGAAAAGTTAAACCTTTTTTTCTCTCCTGTACTCTCCTATCTGTCTGCAAGGGTTTTAACACACAGCAGAAGTGGACAGATTCCCAGCCCATGAAACTACTAAAAAAGTAATTTTTATAAAACACTATGCAGTTGTACCCATGGCTCCTCTGCATGAAGCCTTATGCCATCTCCACCATTTAAATTCACACACATCTTTTCCTACCCATCTGTTCCTGTTTGGCCTTCCTCCAGTAGTCATGCTAAAAGTATGACTCTGAACCTGCGAAAGGAGTGAGTAGGCACCACTGCTGTGCTCACCACCTAGAATGGAGCAAGAGACAGTTGCCCCAAGCACCTGCCAAATCTGAGTGCCTCACTGGAGGATGTCACCCAGCCACACTCCAGCATCTCTCCTCCCTCCACATGCTTCCTGGCTCTGACTCCAGATGCTTCTGCTGTATCTTACAAGTACAGCCTTGGTCCAATCCCTCCTCAGTGTCACCTGAGATGTCTTTTACATATTAAAAGCTAAGAGCTTGACCCCGAGTAAGGATATAAAATGATGGCATTTGTCTTCTAGGGTAAAAGAAAGAAAGGATACGTTTAAAGTTCGAATGTCATTAAGTCCAGTAAACAGCCATACTGATATTTTTTTAAAATTGTTTTTAAGAAAACAAACATTACTTACTGCCAGATACAGTGATACTGTCAACAAGGAGTGATGTCTAAAAATACGTCATTTATACAGGAATTTCTTATGCAAGTACCCTTGGGGTAACTGTGACTATGTGAAACTGGGAAAGGCTTCTTTGCAGGAGTATAGTCCACCTTTGCCCCATTTTTCTCTAGTATAACCAACACCTATAACCTGTGTTTTGCTTACTCCTTTCCCCTGTAAAGCCTTGCCCCCAGGTCCTCAAACTGAAGAGACACAAAAAGATTCACCAGTGTTCTGCTGCTTCTCATTAAGTTGTGCTGGTTCTCATTGTCCAACATATTTAGGTATTTCCCAATAGTGTCTTCAGGCAAGGAACCTTCTACTAAACCAGATTCCTCAAAGCCTCATCCAACCTGGCCCTGGACAGTTCCAGGGATGGAGCAGCCAAAGCTTCTCTGGGCAAATTGTTCCAGTGTCTCACCACGCTCACCTTCTTCATTATATCTAATCTAAATCTCCCTCTTTCAGTTTAAAGCCATTCTCCCTTGTATTATCACTACATGACCTTGTAAAAAGTCCTTTTTCCAGCTTTCTTGTAGGCCTCTTTTCTCTCAGGTTTCTCTGGAGCCTTCTCCTCTCCAAACCGAACAACCCCAGCTCTCTCAGCCTGTCTTCATAGGAAAGGTGCTCCAGGCCTCTATCTTCATGGGCCTCCTCCAGACTAATTCCAAGAGTTTCACATGGTCATGCATGTTATGCCATCTGGTCTAGTGCTGAGAAAATCAAGGGGCTTTTAAATGAAGTCCCTTGAAAGGTACAAGAGTATGGAAGAGTTGGTGCCCAATATTTTTTTTGCGGAAAATCAATAATAAAGGCAGAAAGTAGAAGAGGACAACACAAAAAGCTGGACAGTGAGAACTACTATGGTATTTATCTTGAGGAATGTTCTGTCAGGAAAGCGTATGTGCAACTCTCTTCTTAGTCCTCCATAAACACATATACGGTGTAAGATTGCAGAATTTTTGGCTGGAACTATGAATCAGAAAACATTTTACCATTGTTTAATTATACAATCCTAAACCAAAATAATTTGAGGTAAGAAACCAAATTTGCATCTGAATAGTCCTAGAATTTGGGTTAGCTCATCACTGAATATGATTCACACATGACAAGTTTTCAGAAAGTACATAATGTAAAATCCTAAACTTGAGATTATGTATGTGAAACAGCAATCTCAGGAAGGGAAAGTAGAAGACCGTAGAAATGAGGTTAGGCAGGGACCATGCAGGACCTGGTTACCTGGGAAATGCAAATTCCTGCATCTGGGCATCAGAAAAGTCGAGGAGCTGAGTAGCTGGAAAACAGCTTTGCAGAGGACTCGAGGCTCCTGGTGGACAAATTGACTGTGAGTCAGCAACGTATATTTGGGGCAAAAAAAGGCCAAAAAAACTGCCACCAGGTTATTGGAAGTGATCTTTCTCCTCTACTCTACTCTGTCCTGGTGAGGACACAACTGAAGTGCTGTACCAGTTCTGGGCTCCTTAGTACAAAACAGACATGGTCAAACTAAAGGAAGTCCTCCAAAGGTTCACAAGGATGATTAAAGGACTGAAGCATCTTTCACATGAGGAGAAGCTGAGAGAGCTGGGACTGTTTAGCCTGGAGAACAGAAGGCTTAGGGTGACCTGATCAGTGTATAAATGCCTGATGGGTACATGGGAAGAAGAGGGAGACAGACTCTTTTCAGTGATACCCAGTAATAGGAAAAGAGGCATTAGGAACCGAACCGTGGGCAGAATACAGGAAATTCCATTTAAACATTAGAATTGTTGGATTTATTTTTTTTTTCTACAGTGTGGGTGGTCAAACACTGGAAGAGACTGACCAGAGAGTTCCAGAGTCTCCCTCTATGGAGACATTCAAAGCCCAGCCTGAGAAACCTGCTCTAGCTTAACCCTGCTTCAAGCAGGTAGATCGGACTAGATCTCCAGAAGTCCCTTCCAGCCATAACTATTTTGTGATTCTGAAATTCTACATATGGAGAGAGAAAGTCTTTAAAAAAATGTCAATTTCAGAAGCAGTAGTTATGTTCTGAATACAATTTTAGGTAGGCTTAGAAATTGCCAGGATGGTTTGAGGGTAGGGGTTAACTATACGTATTACATTTATATATTAGAATATATCTTAGCATACTAGAAATATATTCCCATATAAATCTATATATTCTTAAATAAAATAATGGGTTGTCTGAGAATATGACTTGGTTGGTGCTTTAGAGATTTGAACAAAAAATCTCAGACTAGAATCGCAAAGATTCAAGTCCAAACTGATGACGTATCAATTAACCAAAGCAATACTATCTAACAATGATAATGAGTATTCAGACATGTGAGGTCTAGAATAAAATAAGAATTTTGAAGCAAGTGCTGTATAGAGTATTCTTGCCTGGAAAAAAACAGTTTTGAAGTAAAAATGCCAGTCTCCATCATGCAACTGCTTAGTATTCTAACTCCCTCTGACATTTCCTCTGGGTTGTCTCTTGTACATTATTGTTTCCTATTAACATTTGCAAAGCTGTCTGGTTGAAAATCTCTAAATGCTTCTTGAATCTTTCTTCTGTGGTAATTCTCAAGTAAAAACTTGACAAAGATTAGGTAGCATGAACACTGTGATCACTGCTTGCAGCATTGACCTCAAATGTCTTCCATTTTTTTTTGCACTTCACCATCAATGTCCTTTTCACCTGTTAGATGGCACAGTCCTATTTCTTTACACTAAGGACTATATTTGGATCAGTATTTGTCTACCCAAGCTGACAGTAGGCACATCTTCGTCCACAAGACAAGACCAGGATGCCACTGAAACGGTAAAATTAACAAAAATTGTAATATTTATTAAGCAGTCAGATGTAATTAATTTAATATTTAAGGTAGTCTCCTCTAGGAGTGCTCAGCTCATTCTCTTCCTTACAGAGAAGAGAATGCTAACTCTCACCCTATAAGGGCTGTTGAAGCCCTTTTGTGTGACTCATGAGAACCTGTTGAAAATAAAGGCTACACTTTTAGTTTCATACTGACAATTTACACATTAATCCCAAATTGCTCATCCATTCCATAAAGTACATGAGCACCTGCTCTGTCCCTCCCATCAAAGCACTGCTTGGTACACTACATCAGACTGTAGCAGCAGAACCGAGCTGGTTAATATTAGATGAGATTTTGAAGAACCCTGTCATCCACTGGTGTACCTTGTATCTTCATCTGAAATTTTAAAATTCAAGTCCGTATTGGAGACTCGTACAGAGGCAGGCAGTCTAAAGAAACCGTCCACTGTTCACAGTCAGGATACATTTGCGCCACTTCTTTCTTCCTTCCTTTATCTCTAGCAACTAACATTCATAATTAGGAATCTGAGCCTCATTCAACTCTGACCACTTAACATTTTTGGTTTAACTGGCTGCACAAAAGATCATGGCTGACAATAAGCTCACTTGATGCAAACCAGTGATCTTTAGTGTAGCTAAGGCAATTCAGAATGGCTGAGCTTCTGCCCCTGCCATTATAGTGAACTGTGCACTGTGTATACTCCAGCTTCCTTGTTTAAAAAAAATGAAAGTCTTCTGCTACTGCAGAAAAGTCAATGGATGTTTTGTGAAAAATCTACAGGAGGATATAGTCCTAAAGCATTCTGCAGCTGTTAACTATGTGTTTTCTTTTTCCTCCCAAGTTTGTGCTTACAAACAACAATCAAATAGTGTTATTGCTATAATTGAGACATCTGTTAAAACAGTAAAAACAAAAAGCACCACAATAGAAAGCAAAATGATAAAACTATTCTACTCAATGGTAGAAGGACAAACAAAAGGTTTTATAAACAGATAAGGATCAGGAATATTTTGAGGGAGACTCTAGTCTCTTGGTGTGATGGATGGAGGCAAGTTGATGACAGATGAGGCACAGAGTGCTGCAAAGCTAAAGGATTTCTTTGTCACAAGTACGTTCATCAGGGAGAAAGAGGGAAACATGCCAGAATCAGAAAGAAGTTTCCTGGAGGCAGAAAATGAAAAATTAATGAAATGAAGAGTGACACCAGAATAAGTAAAAGGAATCAGTCAGTGAAAACGAATGAACGATTCCAGGATCAGATGGCCTGTATCCCAGCACTCAGAAATATACTGTATTTATACATTTTAACTAAGTTGGGAACTAAATTTATTACCATGGCACATGACTTACCACAGTTACCAGAGTTCATTAGTGGTTGAGGAATAGGTAGAAAGAGACTTGAGGTAAAAGACTTTAGAATGGTGTGGATTATGGTGCAAAGAGCAGAAAGCTCTGAAATAAGAGAGACTCTGAGCACTGGTTGTGCACTGAGTGTCAAAATGAAGGTGAAACTTCATAAATTAAGAATTTGTGTTCATACATGTGTGAATAACAGTTCTAACTAACACTTCAATTTAAGGTAGGCTTCTGATAACTGAATTATCAATTTAAAACTTATTGCCTGGGTTTAAAATCCTCACTCAGAGAAGTACTGTATGCATACATAGGTATGCATTATTTTGCATTATTCTGAAGTGCAAACTGCAATTGGGTTGATGTACTAGTAAGTTTCTAAATCAAGATTCACAAACCACAAACTGAAGATATGTATAAAGGTATGGAAGTTATTACCAGGCTCACAATATGCCAAAGGAATATAGAAAACTCCATATTTGAATGAGTGCCTTAAATTAATAATGACAGGAGGGCTGGGCTGAAAATTTACGGTTGCTGGACATAACAGGCTAAATATAAACAGTCACTATAAAATCACAGAATCACAGAATTAACTAGGTTGGAAAAGACCCTTAAGATCAAGTCCAAGCTCTACCTCAGGACTGTCAAGTCCACCAGTAAACTATATCACTGAAGGCCTCATCTACACATTTTTTGAACACTTCCAGGGATGGCAACTCTACCACTTACTTCCCTGGGCACCCTGTTCCAATGCCTGATCACCCTCTCGGTGAAGAATTTTTTTCTAATATCTAATCTAAGCCTCTCCTGATCCAGCTTGAGCTTGTTACATTTTGTCCTATTACTTGTTACTTGGGAAAAGATGTTGACCTTTAAACAAGTTACAAAAATACGTCCAGTTACCTAAAGAAGCTAAAAATTTACATTAGGGATCACATCATTTCACACTGCATTACAACCAGGATTTTGAAGGCAAAACCAGATTTCTAGAGCTATGAAATGCTATGCAAAAAAGTTTGCCATAAAAATGTTAAAACCACATACATAGCCAAACAGAAGTAAGACTACACAGGTCTCTGTTAAACCTCATAGCTCAATGTGCATATTTTATAGCACCAACAGTGAGGTGTGGAATATCCTCATGCTAACAGTGATAGACATCTAAACGCATCCAATGAACAAATTTACTTTTTACTAAAGTCAATTAAGCAATTTATGTAAATTTGTACTAATTATTAAATACAAATCATTACTAATTCAGTGTAGCACCTTGCTTATCAAATGGCAGTGTTGATTTCACTGCGTTGTATAACTATCCCAGCTGCTATAAAAAGTTGCAACAAGTTGAGATACTATGATGGAAAAATAGGGATAAAGGAAGATAAAATACTCTCAGATAGAAATAGGATTACAGAAATGAATCGTGCTATTCACTGGTGTTAATTAATTCAACATTGATGATTTTTTTTAAGAAACACACTGTAGCAATAAAGAAATATTGATCTTCTCAATTTCTACACACTGAATCTGATAATATTGAAATAGAATTTATGAAAGATAGAATGAAAATAATCTATATTAGTCTTCATATTGCTACACTGTATGCAAAAAAAATGCTCTGTTGCCTGCAGTCACATTGCATACCAATGCATGAATATTAACTTAAGTCTTAATTTTTGCTTGTGGGAAAAGATGTTCTCAGAAGTGAAACAATTTTTAACTACCACATCACATGCTGTATCCCCTCCACCAGTTGTTCATTATCATGCCTAATATCCATTTTATGCTTATTCATCAGCACCCCAAAACTGCACAATTCCCTCATCTTTTTGAAGTATCGAGGGATGTTACTTCTTTTCAAATATACATGTTGGAGTGTGTTTATTTCAGGGAATATGGCCAGAGAAACAAGCCCTACACTAACACAGAATTGCAGAGGTTTGTGACAGTCTTTATTAGTTCACTTCACAGTTTGCAGGTAGCCCTAGAGAAAGCTTACTCTCTCCTACCAACCAGCAACCACATTGTTTGTAGAGTTCCTTTGTGCCAGAACTACCCAATATAACAGCAGAGTGAGTGTAAGATGAGAATGTGTGGCACCCAGCCCTGTTTAAATTCACAAGGCAATCCCCTCCTATTCGACAGAGACAGCCAAGAGAGAAGCTAGTAGTAACCGCTAAAACATGCCAGCTGTTTATTTGGCTTTCTTCCCTCACAGATTACTAAACAGCCCAGACTGAAACAAAGGATTAGGAATGCTCATGATTTCATTTTGCTAGAAATATCACAAGTAGATATCCTGCATTACAAATTAAGTATAGCATTTTTTTATTATCAATTTCAACAAGAACAAAGCCATATCAGCTAAATGAAATTAATGCAAAAAAAGAGGAAACATATGGGATTTTTCAGAAGAAAGAAGAAGCTTTCACACTGATTCTAAGCAATCACCCTATCACTCTGTGCTACACTAACTGCAACAGGATATCTGAGTTCTTAACCCTCGTTTTCAAGATGCAATTCAGCGGGGTGCTAAACAATCTCATTGAGGCTCCCTTTGCCACAAAAATTAGGATCAGATGATCTTCTAAGGTCCTTTCTAGCCTCAGCAATTCTATGATATTTAAAATACTATTTTTAACATTGATTTCTAACTGGGTTATCTTAGTACCTTTTTGGATTCTTAACAAGTTTAAAAGCAGCACACTGGAATTATATGATAACTATCAGTGCAGACAGAATTTCTTCATCAAGTAGTGGGGAGTGTATAATCTTTTGCACTGGACTGATCACGGAACTCGCTGCTTCTTTAGGCAGGCATTTAACGTAATTGCCCATCATAAAGACTCTTACACTGACTGCACACTAGAAAGAGGAGGCAACTGGTTTCCCATTCTCTCATTTCCTGATATTAGCTTTATGTTGCTACCACCAGTGCTATGTCTAATGCACAACTCTTTACAACTTTGTTTACATGGCACAAAATATAACTTGTTTACTACAGAAATCTGAACTAAGCTTTGAATGGTCATTGAGAACTCAAACAATACAAAAAGGAAAACCCTGTTTCCCCATAACAAATAGAGTTAGAAGCTTGCTACAGGTCACCCAATCAGGAGGGCTCTGTGGATGAAGTGCTCTATAGACAGATAGGAACAGCCTCACGCTTGCAGGTCCTTGATCTCATGGGGGACTTCAACCACCCTGATATCTGTCGGAGGGACGGTATGGCCCAGCACAAGCAATCCAGGAGGTTCCTCAATAGTGTAGAAGACAATTTCCGTCTGCAAGTAATAGAGGAGCCAACAAGGAGAGGTGCCATGCTTGACCTTGTGCTCACCAACAGGGAGGGGCTGGTTGGAAATGTCACGCTCAAGGGCAGCCTTGGTTGTAGTGATCATGAGATGATCGAATTCGAGATCCTCAGGACAGTGAGGAGAGCGTGCAGCAAGCTCACTGCCCTGGACTTCAAGACAGCAGACTTTGGCCTCTTCAGAAACCTGCTTAGGAAGGTTCCATGGGATATAGTCCTAGAGGGCAGGGGGGCCCAAGAGTACTGGATGATATTCAAGGATCATCTGCTATAAGTTCAGGAGTGTTGCATCCCGACAAGAAGGGAATTGGGCAAGAAGGACAGGAGGCCTCCGTAGATGGATATGTAGCTGCTGAGAAAACTCAGAAGGAAACAAGAAGCTTATAGAAGGTGTAAGCGAGGACAGGCAGCCTGGGAAGGATACAAGGACATTGTCCGGGAAGCTAGGGATCAGGTCAGGAAAGCTGACCTGTTCTAACCTGATCTAACTGATCAGGACCAGTTAGAATTGAGTCTTGCCATGGATGTCAAAAATAACAGGAAGGGCTTCTATAGATATCATAGAATCATAGAATGGTTAGGGTTGGAAAGGACCTTAAAATCATCTAATTTCAATCCCCCTGCCATGGGCAGGGACACCTCACACTAGACCATGTCGCCCAAGGCTCTGTCAAGCCCAGCCTTGAACACTCACAGGTATGGAGCATTTACCACTTCTTGATGCTCTAAATGAAAAAGATGTACAATCTTAAAGAAACAATCATGAGCAGAAGCTTTTGCTTTCTAATTGAAGATGTTACTGGAGCACGATTCATGGTGTTGTAATTAAAGCTACTCCTTACACGTTTATGTATGTGTATGAGAGAGAGGAGACCAAACACCTACATCTATGTGATCAGAACACTGAAATAAAGATGGCTGTGATGTTTAGCCTTCTAATAAATGTAAATATACATAAAAATGGTATGGTAGCAAGTAACCAATCCACTGGTCACTATCCACAGAACAGATAAAATGAAGTCCATGTAAAAAAAAATTTTCTCACTTAACCTTCAATTATACAACCTTGAATGATATAAAGGCTTTCAATTCTCAGCCTTTTTCCTGGTATTGCCGAAAGCAATGTCCATTATAGCCACTGATGTTTCATGAAAATGTTTCCTCCACCTATAAAAATGTAGCAGTAGTTTTAAAAAAGTAGAAGAGAATGTTTTTTAAACTGTACTGCTGACACATAAAGCTAAGTGCTCCGTAGGCTACTACATCAAACATCATACCTCTTAGTTTTTTGAGACTGCTAGCATTCATTGACCAAATGAAAGTAACTGTAACATAGAAGACTCTAAGCTCAGCATTCTATATGCTGCTGACTAGAAAGGAGGCCTAAGACACTGAGCTCAATACAGATATTTAAGTTGCAGAAGAGACAAATCAACCTGCACTTGTCTTTTAGGACCCATCTCAAAGGAATGTTAAGTCAAATTCCCCTTTTCACACTGTTTTTCGTGTCACCTTAACATGCAAGCACAGCAAAGAATACAATTCCAAAATGAATTCATGTATACCTGATTCTTACATTGAAGTGCATGCAATTCTGTCTTTTCTAAATGTAATCATCTGACAGAGCTCAGGACAGCTGCTACACTACATTCCTTGGGCTCTTTCCCCTATATGTAAACAAAACCCATACAATTAAATATTACATAATACAGTTATGTATTTAGCTATTAACACTTCTCTAATAGATGCAAAAGGTTTTCAATTTATGTATGTTCAATTAACACAAAGAATATGGAAAATGAAGCATTTACAAAGCATAGATCGTATTGATTTGATGTGTCACTGTACTGACTTAATGTGTCATTATACTGAGCGCTTATGTCATACATGCAGGGCTCTATCTCATAACCACACAAATCTGAGCACAGTGCAGATACAATATTCTTGGAGATATATGCTTAGGTACACAGCCAGGCAATCTTACCAGTAGTGTACAAGTGAGAAACACGAAGGAAGATGCTTGCAGGCAAGATGTGGCCCATAGCAGGTGAGAGCAGAGGGCAATATCAATTTTGCTTTGCCAGTGAACAATTGCAGCCAAAAGAAGAACCAGCCTGGATTATCTTTAAACCTGATCTGATTTTCTAGAAAAAAAAAAAAACAAACCAGCAAACAAACACCCCCCCCCCAAAAAAAAAAAACAAACAACCAAGCAAACAAACAAACAAAACCCCAACAACAAATCAAAAACAAAAAAAAGAAAAAAACCCACAAAACTCAGAAGGAAGGCCTGTATATTAAAATTATAAAAAATATGTTTTGGAGATGAGCAGTAGAACACCTCAGTTCTGTCCATAGGCCCAGCTCCTATTCAAAATGTCACAAGATGGCTCTGGTGGGCTTGGAAGTGTCCCCTGATCACCACTTAGACCTGTGGATGACTTTGGGCTGTTAGGTTTAGCTGTAATGGAGGGCTGGTACACTGAGGGCAGGCAGGGCCAAACAGGCAGCCATTCTCTGCAGTCCCTGCCTGGCTGGTGATGAATATGCTATTTGTTCAGTAATTGTGATACATAGTAGATTAATATATTAGTTTAATGCAAAAGAGGTTGATGTAGATAGGCTGGGAAAGTCGGGGCTGTTCATCCTGGAGAAGAGAAGGCTGCGTGGAGACCTCATAGCAGCCTTCCAGTATCTGAAGGGGGCCTATA